>CAVNYN010211297.1:0-12849 GCA_963692815.1 Nyctanthes arbor-tristis | reverse complement strand
GTAAAAGGATAAAAGTTCAAACAATAAAATAGTTCATAGTATTGGTCATTTAAAATGCTTTGTTTTAGGCCCAACAATTAATGACTTTTACAAGCCCAAGAAAAAACATACATAAACATAATAATAAAAACAAGGAGTAAGGGTAAATTTGTCATTGCATCATGTCTCCATCTTCCCTCAACCTTATCCACGCTCAATGCTCTGTAAATTTCAGTGGCGCTGAGCTTCGTTTCTCAATCCAGCACGGTCCTTGCCTTCCCTGCTCATAAAACGTCATCCAAATTCCAGTGCGGTCATGTGACCGCACTCGTCTCACGTTGGCTCCGCCCCTTCTAAGGTGGAAGAATACACTATATTGCCGTGATTCCCTTGATTCATGGAACCTCAACAACCTCAGGAATCTTTGCAAATGGAAGGGAATTGTTTGCAACGCTGAAAGTTCAATTTCTGAGATAACCTTATCTTCTGCAAAACATCATTGGTAGGCTCGAGCATCTTGATTTCACTTTATTTCCAAATCTCACAACTTTAAACCTTAAAAACAATACTTTTAGTGGGGCCATACCATCTGCAATCGGAAAACTATCCAAGCTCACTATGTTGGACCTGAGCAACAATTTCTTGGCAGGAGATATTCCATCTGAGATTGGAAATTTGACGGAGCTTTGCTATTTTTGGTTGTACAACAACTATCTCAGCGGTAAAGTTCCACCGGAGATTAGGAATCTTCAAAAGATATGGTTCTTGGACTTGGGCTCTAATCACTTGGAGACTCCTAAATGGTCCAAATTCTGGGGCTACCCTTCGTTGATGCACCTCAGCATTTCTGACAACAAGCTCACTATGGGATTTCCAGATTTCATACTTGCTTGTAAGAACCTTGCTTTTCTTGATTTGTCAATGAATCATTTGACTGGGAAAATTCCAAAATCATTATTCACGAATCTTGGAAAGCTTGAGTATCTTAACCTTAGTAGTAATACGTTCCAAGGGCACTTGTCGTCAGATTTCACCAGGCTATTGAAGTTGAAAGATCTTCGCTTAGCATCCAACTTATTCTCAGGTGCGATCCCTGATTCTTTTGGAAACTTTCAGAGTCTAATAATCCTGCAACTTGATGACAATTCATTTCAAGGAAAGATCCTATCATCTTTAGGCCAACTCAAGAATCTTCAGGAACTAAATCTTGGGTCGAATAGCTTGAATTCCTCAATTCCTTCAAAGCTTGGCATGTGCACAAACTTAACCTCCTTGATCTTAGTTTTGAATTCGCTTTCTGGTCCCTTGCCTTTGTCTCTGACCAATTTGATCAAGATATCTGTACTGCAAATATCAGGAAATAATCTTTCTGGTGAAATTTCAACCTTTTTTTCACAAACTGGAGACAACTAAAATCCATGGTCATAGATAACAATCTATTCACTGGGAAAATTCCATCTGAAATCGCATTACTGAAAAATCTTGAAGGTCTTATGATGTACGATAACTCCTTTTTTGGTTCCATTCCTCCAGAAATTGGGAGCTTGAGAAATTTAGCAATGCTAGACCTTGCTATGAACAGCCTATCAGGTCCGATCCCTTCAGCAATTGGAAATCTTACAAAGCTCACATTTTTAAACCTTTACGCCAACAATTTAACTGGAAGAGTTCCACATGAGATTGGAGGTTTACATTTACTTTGGAATCTTGATCTCTCTTTGAACCAATTGAGTGGACAGGTGCCCATAACCATCTCAAACCTTAGTACATTGATGTATCTCGTTCTATATGAAAACGAGTTTTCAGACACCCTTTCATTCTTGTGCAGTTTGCGTTTACTTTAAGCAGCTGATCTATCTAATAATAGATTTGAAGGACCAATTACAAGATGCTTAGGCAAATTGATCAACAACAGATTGCAGATTGCGAATTTAAAGAAGAATCTCATCCACAACACAATCCCTGAAATCTTTATGGAGCAGTGTGCACTGCAATCTCTTATCCTAAACAGCAATCAGCTGAAAGGAAAATTACGTCGTACCATAATTGGTTGAAGAGTTCATAGATATTGGAAGCAACAAGATAAGTGATTTGTTTCCAAATTGGATGGGAAGTCTTCCACAGATTAGAGTACTTGCATTGAGGTCCAACAAATTCTATGGCAAATTGCCAGTTCTAGTGGCGGAGCTTTCTTTTTCTGAGTTACGAGTTCTGGATATTTCCCACAATGAGTTCACTGGACTTCTACCCATCGAATACTTTGAGCATCTTGAAGCCATGATGCATGAGAATGAAACTGGAAAGGTCAACTCTTCCTCATATTATTTAGATACTGCTCTAGAACTTGTGGTAAAAAGGATGCATGCATGAAAGAGTTCTGAAAACCTTTTGCTCAATTAATGTATCCAGTAATAAGTTTGTAGGAGAGATTCCAAGTTCAATAGGAAAGCTAAGTTCCTTCGATCCCCAAACTTATCGTATAAGAATTTCACCGGCCGTATCCCAACAGTGCTAGGGAATTTATTTTCACTTGAATCATTGGACCTCAGCTGGAACCAACTTGAAGGAGAGATACCTTCGCAACTGGAAAGTTTGACCTCTTTGGGAGTTCTCAACCTCTCATACAATCACCTTGCTGGTCACATACCAGTGCAAGGGCAACTTCTTACATTTGACGACAACTCTTACATTGGCAACATAGAATTATGTGGAAAGCCATTGACAAGGATGTGTAGGAATGACAGCTGTGCACAGCCAAAGCCTGAAATATTGCAGCAAGGCGATGACTTGAGCATCTTAGAAGGAATCACCTGGCAAGTTGTCCTCATGGGGTACGGATGTGGAACGTTATTTGGTTTTGTGTCTGGGTACCTTATGTTTAAATGAGAAACCTGAATGTTACATAGGAATGATAGGAATTTGTTTCTGTCTTCTAAGATAGAGAAAGGGCACTAGAAGATAGGGGAACATTGTTAGAAGATACTTGGAAGTTACATTGCATGTCTGTCTGTTGTTATATGTCCATTTAAGTTCAACATATTAAGCACTCATAAATTTAATCTATGTCTAATATCTATGTTCAGTATTTATCAACGACACATTATGCTCTTATTTTACTTGTGACTATCTCTTATCAGAGTGCTCTTATTTCCGTCATTGTTGTGCTGGTTGAATTCCTCATCCTTTTACAACTTTCATCATGCGTATGTGTGTGTGTATATATATATTAAATAAAGTTTCAGTTGGGCTTTCAAAAACATTAGGCTTTCAAACATGAGAATTTAGTTATTGAGCAGATTTGAGAGAGTCATCTGTGATCCTTTCACTTACTTCAACCTTACAAAGAGCTTAAAATTTACAAGTTTGTTGACTGAGCTTGGAAATTTAGTGTGCTGATGTCCGATTGAATATCTGACCTTTGCAAGTTTTACAGTTATCACCAGGATGGTGATAGGCGAAATCGCAAGTGCGCAATATCGTTCAAGTAGTATAGGACTAGACGAGTCCCGAATATCGATCCCACAGGGAAAGTTGTCACCTAATTCACTTAAGTTAATTTCACACTAGTTGAATAAGAAAATTAAAAGTTTGTAAAAGAATAATGATGTTGTTTAAACTAAAATTAAATACTCTATCTATTTCAATCTAGAAAGGAACTCAAATTAATGGACTAGAAAATATATAAATGAAAGCGTTGAGACTCAACAATCCACAATAAACAGGCGTTCCAATTATGCAATCATAACAATTCACCATCACGTGCTCACAACCAGTTTCACAAGTTTAATTGAAAACCTCTCTCGAGCAAATTCAAATCTACCCAACCAAGTAAACCCACTATATCTCTATGTGTATTTCAACCTAGTTGAGTGCATTACTTAACAAGAAACCATTTTTTTGGTCACACAAATCATAAAAGTATATCTCTATCTTCTATGCAATTTATGTTTTCTATTGAAGTGCTAAATTGGTGACTTACCCCTCGGTTTCCTCACGAATTTACTAACACAATTACAAGTTGATCAGGCTCATAAAAGGGAATTACATATCATAATAGAAAATAAGCACGCAATAACAATTAGAGTCATGAATGGGATTAACACAATCAAAACATATCTATTGCTTCATCGATTGTCTCAACAAGGAAAATTAGTTACGCATAATAAAGGAATTCATAACATAAACATTCATAGGGTTTGAATACATGACCAGATTCTAGCAATAAAAGACGAAGAATAACGAAGAAAACGTTTGCACCAAACGAAGAACTCCGCTCTTCAATCTTTACGCGAACCCCGGCTTCAATCTCCAAGCCCTTGCTCAAATCTCCTAGCCTCAAGAATGAGTTTCCTATGATGAATCCCCCTTTTTACCGAGGGGTTTTCGTTCTTTTATAGTTGGGGAGACCTTAGAACCCTAGAATGTGTCAAAAAGGGCCCGAAAACGCGTAAACGCCATCTTCCGATATGGGCCGCGGGTGGCAGCGTGTATGCATGCCGCGGCCTAGCCGCGGCCAACAGATTCTTGAGCCAATCCCGCGGGTGGCCGCGGGTATGCTTGCCGCGGCCTGACCGCGGCCTACTTCCGTGGCGTGCAGTTTGGTCCCTGTTTTGAGTTTTTCTTGTGGCAACGGTCCTTTTCGGTTTTTCCCTTCTTTTAAACACGTCCCTAAACTTCTTGGACTCTGCATAAAGGTCCCCACTCTCTTTAAACGCATCACTGATGATCTTTTCAACCCGAACTTTCGAACAGTCGCACCTCGATGCTATTTCTTGAATGTAAAGTCTCAATTTGGTTCAAAAATCATTCTTTTTCCTTGTATCACTCCAATTTGAGCTTTTCACCTGTATAAACCATATTCACACAAATTAGGTAGAAATCTGCTCGATTTCATATAGAATTGCATAAGTTAAGAGAAGTATTTTTGTATATAAAATACACTTATCAGATGGTTTCCAAAACATGAAACTGCTGTACAAATTAGTCAGAAACATTAAAAGTGGACACAGAAAATAGATGTACTCTTTGAGTATTATTAGTGTGAAGTTACGCAAAAAATAAGAATAAATGATAATCCTAGTATGATAATTTCTCATTTCAGCTGCAAGCCTAATATTATTTTATTTGATCCATATACAAGATTATATACATATATATATATATGAAGGTAAAAATGAAGTTCCTGGCATATACTAAATTGCGCTTAATATGTTGATTACAACCAATTTCCTCAAGTTGTAGATAAGGAATCTGAACTTTTCTTATCGACTGCAGTATTTGCTAAGGAAAGGTTACAGCTGTTAGCGTCACCCTCTTAGTCATGACAACTTCCATTAGAACCTCCATTTTCTTTACCTATGTTGTTCTTAAAGGGGAAAAATATAATTGCTTTTGAATATATAGTCAAGATTATACAATTAGGACAAGAAAAATCACAGAAGGCAGCCAATATAAATGGGAAAGAGGGAATATATAAGAAACTCAAGATTAGCCTAAAACAATATGATCTGGTGGGGCTGATGATGCCATATATATGGATGTGGAATGTTATTTGGTTTGGTGGCAGGGCACCTTATGTTTAAATATGAAAAACCTGAATGTTTAGTTAATTCATTATGATATCCGGTTTTCGCTAAAGCTCTAATATCAACTTAATAAAATTTCAGCAATCTTTACCCTTTGTAAACTCATATTCACATGTTTGGTTTTCAAAATTTCAATACCAATATCATATACTTCTATTTTTTCAAATTTTCTTAGCAAATCTTCATTTTTCCATTAAAAACATAGCTGTCTCTATTTGTAATTGAATTCAATTCCACTAAATCTTACAGATTCCCATGATATAATATCTTAAGGTCCTAATCATCAACTTATATTATATATTTTACCTGCCTGCATACTTCTCACTCTATCTTCTTCTCTGCTCTTTCCATGCTTATTTATGATCTCTGCAAAGTTGGCATGAAAATATCCACGAGAACCTCCATTTTCCTTGCCTATGTTGTTCTTTTCTCCCCTCTTCCATTGAATATTGAATCATCAAAGAGAACAGAAGCCAAGGCTCTTCTAAGGTGGAAGAGTACCATATCTAGAAGTCAAATGTGATGTAAAAGAAATGCTTTTAGCAGAACTTAGAACCTTCCTTTGGAATTCAACTTGAATTGTTCAATGCTCTTGTGCTTTAAATCTATCAATTTCCTTTTCCATGTCAGATATGAGAGCTAATGCAGCTGATTGGACTTGTCCAGCATACTTGCAACCCAAGTAAGTAATCAAGAGCCCAGCGATTTCTGTGCAATTCAATGGGGGAATTGAACACAATGAAGTTTCTGGGGGTCTTTCTTGGATCTGGAGGATTCTCTTGATGGACGCTTCTGTGATCTCATTAATAGATGATTATTTAAATAAAATATCCCATCCTCTACCTTCAAGAAAGTCTATATGCAGGTATATACCTCCAACCCTCCCCGGGCTTCCACTATTGATAGTTTTGTTTCTATTATCACAAAGATCAATAAAGTTTAATTAATATTGTTGGAAGTAAAGTCTATGAACTATTTTCCTAATATATAATGCACACTAGGTACAGGAATATAGGAGAAATAAAAATTAAACATCTGAGCTTTAACTGGCTTCAAGTATCAGCCTTTCCCTTACAAATATTTAGGACTCCCTATGTCTAAAGGCCATAAGATGCCTGAAATGATGTGGGGAAATGATGCGAATGTGTTGGTAAAGCCTGGAATTATGGCACAAGAAGATGATGACTTAAGCATTTTAGAAGGAATCACTTGGCAAGTTGTCGTGATGGGGCATGGATGTGGAATGTTATTTGGCTTGGTGGCAGGGCAACTTATGTTTAAATATGAAAAACCAGAGATGAATTCTGTTTCAAATTCTGTTTAGGAACCAAAGATTCTCTTTCAAATTCTAAGCTCTTTAGCCTCAGATGAATTCATCAAAACACCACGGTTATTTGTTATATTTCTGCATACGGGAATTAAGATAGGCCAGGTGTTGTCATGATTCAAACCAGAATAACTAGACGAAGCCTCGAACTTGGGATGAAAAGAAGATAACTTCTGAAAATAGTGAACTGAAGTGGACAAAACAAGCTGATTATTTAAATTCTTATTATGAAAGCAAATGAAATTCTTGATCGAGCATATGCACACTAGAGATAACTACAAAACGCCAAGAATAAATGAGATTCAGAAGTTGATCACATATGAATGCTACGAATGCATACATTTTTTTTTTTTTTTTTGGTGGGGGGTGGGGTGGGGTGGGTGTATTATAATCAACAGACTGCAATAAGAGTTCTCTGCTCGAACTGGCTGGTCCTTTTCGGGTTTAATAAGTGCACTGAATGATGCTCAAAACTAATTGTTTTTGTCCAAGATACAATGGAATAGAGCAGAAGTTTGAATGAAGATGAGTGGAATGATATTCTTCCAAAAGTAGATTGTTGAGATTATAATGTCTCGAATACAATATTCTTGCAAATCAAGACCCAATAATCTTCTAAAGTGGTAGAAAAACAACTCAAAGCTTTGCTCCAAATCCCTCTCCTTGTTGGGTGTTTCAGCTCAGATTTATAACCACACTTTGTATATCGGAATCATGGCATCGTCTCCTTGGGGAATGGCAATTGGAGGCTCGCCAGAGTTGCACGGATTTCGCCAGGAAATGCCACCCAACTCACTGCCTCTATCTCTCCATCTTTTTGTCTTGCCAAAGTCCCAAAGCAACCAAGACAATACATTGTCTTTTAAATGAATAAGGCACCAACGGTCAAGACTATCCAAATGGGCCAAAGGAGTAAATGGGCCACGGGATTAAGTGAGACACCACTTAGAAATCTTCACCTTTGATCACTTCAGTCCATTGCTAAATTCCCCGATTACAAGTGCTATCCAAAAGGTATAAGTGTGGCCCTAATAAATCATCATCGCTCTCTCCAGCCAAGTACTTGCAAAACAATTAACTATTATTAATTCCAAGAGTTGATAAACATTTGGTAAACTTACCAATCACAGGTACTTCTGCTTCAACACCTGTAGGATTATCATCAGTTGCAATGTTGGAGAATTTAACAATCAGTTGCAATTGTGATTCACATGTGATACAATTATCACACAAATAGAAGAAGTAACAAAGTGGTAGATTTCTTTTGATCTTTATCACATGCAAAGACAAAATCTACATAATCTCTAAGCTCATGCTTACTTTTCTTTTCGAACACTAACCCCCGCATAACCATCCCACCTAGGCATCTTAAAAGCCATGCAAGAATACTACAATGAAACTTACCAAAACTAGCCATGAACATACTGAGGAAATTAAGTCACATAAGCAAGAACATGTATAGTGATAATCATCGAGTACATCAAAGAAACAATGACATTAGCACAAGGAATCTTACTCATTATCTGTTTTTCTTCATCGACTTTAGGACATTCTGTAGAGGATAAAGTTCTATGTGCATCTAATTGTATATTGACAAAGTTAGCAAACAACATGTCATCCACATACAATAACAAATAAATTTCACAATCAATTTTGCAGTTATTATAACACAAACATGCATTAAATTCACTAATCTTGAGCACAGAAGCATCAAATCTCCTATGCCATTACCTAGGACTCTGCTTAAGACCATACAATGACTTTCTAAGCTAGCACACAACTTCATGCATCCCCTTCACCTCAAACTCTTGAGACCGGGACAAATAAATAACTTCCTTTACATGAAGAAAAGCAGTCCTCACATCTAGTTGCTCCAACCCTCAATTGAGCTCAACAAGTAAGGCTAAGACTAACTAAATAGTCTCACATTTAACAACTTCACTATAACAAATCTCCTCTCCATGAGCAAATTCCTTAGCTACCAATATAGCTTTGTATCTCCCAGGGTCATTATGTTCAACTTCTTCTTTCACCTTGTAGATCCACTTGCACTGGACTACATTCTGATTCCTTGATTTTTGAACCAACTTCCAAGTCTCCTTTTTGTTCCGAGACTGGAATTTCTGCTTCGAAGCCTGCTTCTATTTTTCAGAGTCCTTACCATTTATGGCCTCTTCAAATGGTGTAGGCTCAACAGACTCAATGGCTTCACTTGAAATTGTGACAAAGTCGATCAAATTCGTAGAGATGTATCACAAATCTGGCTTCATTTGTCTTTTCTTTCTGTCCCTAACCAACTGATAATCAACCAAATCGGTACATGTAGGTGTTTCTTCATTAGGGACAACAGTTTCAAGAATGTCCAATTCAGGCTCAAGCTCAGGTTGTTCATCAACTACTTCATGATCAGATTCAACTTGAAGCTGAGTTTCTCTACCCTCTGAATTAATATTCAATTGCTTCACTTCAAATTCAATTTTCTTTTCAAAAGAAGATTCTTCTTTCTCAGTCTGTTTCTCTGGGATCTTAAAGCACGACATCTCAAGTTCATTAAACTTTGCATCTCTACTATAAATAAGCCTAATGCTCCTTTCACTAAGAGCCCACAATCTGTAACCCTTCACTCCCGCTGGATAGCCTAACATGACACACTTAGTTGCCCTAGGGTCCAACTTGCCCTCAACTTAGTGTGTAAAAGTCGCACAACCAAACACCTTAAGATGTGACAAATCTGGAGGCTTACCCGTCGACAATTCTCCTAGAATTTTGAAGTTAACAGCACTAGAAGGAGACCTATTTCTCAAATAGGCAGCAGTATACAAGGCTTCACCCCAAAAACCTTTTGACAACCCTAAACTAATCAACAAGCATCTGACCTTATCCATTAAGGTCCTATTCATCATTTCAGCCACCCTATTTTGCTCTGAGGTATTTCTCACAGTCCTATGTCTTCTAATACCCTTGCTTTTACATAACTTATCAAATTCAAAGTTGCAAAACTCTAGTCCATTGTCAGTTCTAAGAGTTTTCACACTTCTACCAATTTGATTCTCAACGAAGGGAAGCCAGGATTTGAATTGCTGAAAGATTCTAATTTGGATTTAAGGAGATACACCCAAACTTTCCTCGAGTGGTATCAATAATGGACAGAAAAAATCTGTTTCTCCCAAATATGGAATTTTTTTTGGTCCCCACAAGTCTACAGGAATGTAATCAAGAGGGTGCTTAGCAAAGTGCTCACCAATCCCAAAGCTACCTCTATGTGACTTTCTTGGAACACACATATTGCATAAGCTCATAAGTGTAATACTATCCTTCCCCAGTAACTTCTAGTCACTAAGACATTTCAGCCCTCTATTCTCAATATGTCCCATCCTTCTATGCCAAAGATCGAACATATCCTCAACGCCCTAAAAAAAAGCTGACTGGATTTTTGGGTGCTGCTGACCCATTCAAATGGATTTCTTCAGGATCATTTAGATGGCATTTTACTTTTCTACTACCCACATCCCAAATAGGTAGTCTAGTTTTCATTTTTCGTCTGCCTTAAAATTTTGTCTAGTTTCTTTTTTTAAAAATAGTTGAAATATTAATTCTCTTATATACTCATATTTAATGTGAATAGTTATCAAAAAAATAGAATTATTAACGTGGAATAATTAATAAATAAATGAAAGTATATAAATTTATTTTTTCCAATATTATTAAATAAACTTTTCTTAATCTAAGTGAAAAAAGAAATATGGTCATCTTTTTGCGGGTCGGGACGGATGTAATACGTTTTAATTACTATGTGAAACGAGAGAGAGAGAGAGAGAGAGAAATTGAATAGTGAAAATTTGTGTAGTACATAGAAGTCTGTGGTTGGTTTGACCAAATTCATTCAAATTTTAAAAAGTAAGGAAAAGAATGAAAGAGTAATAGTTAATGATCAAACAGAGACATTTGCTGCATATATTTTGATCAACTACATGTGCAACCCGTGTTCAAGGCTCCAGCAGTAAAAATCCTAACCTGACCGGAAGGAAGCTGTAACGAGCAATAATAGAGAATAGATCAGACCATATTAATTACTTCGTACAATGAATGAAGTATATATACGTGACCACTACGTATTGTATATTTCTAGGATATATAAACATAAAGAGTATATTATTGGTGAAAATATGATACACAATAAATTAAAGTATTTTTACCAAACAACAAAGACATTATTTACATGGAGTAGAGTATATAATAAGCAAGAGTAGATAGCAACATGAAGAGTAAGACATTACCTTTTTTACAATTTTATTATCATCCCATATATCCTTGTCATATATTTCAAAGGGTGCCTTGATGTGTTATTCGAGAAGCCAAAATCCTTGTTTTCGGGCTGGATAGTTTGATCAACTTTCTTGAAATCTTAATTATCAACCGAATTGTGTGAGCAATGAGCAGGAGAGCCATGAGGACAAGCCATGTCCAAATTGCGTATCCAATCACCAGAATAACTGATTGTTTTTGTTCATCTTTCTCTGGTGTCAGTACATTTATTGCAATCACATAAGTCAATGCAACTGCTGTAATTGCAATCCAAGTAATAACCATCAAAATCCACATAAATATTTTTCTCCTTAACGGCAAACCACTCATCTACAATAATATGATACTTAGGGATGCAATGAATCCGGTTGTATTAGCGATCAAGAAACGCTCATATCCTAGTGGAAAATTATGAGCATAGATTGAGGTTCCCGCGGAGTGAGGATTACTAGGAACATCATTACCTTGTGAGTTACTACTGTTTTCCTGCCATACTCCACCTGGAGGGTTAACTCCAACTTGAAAAGCCATGGTTGCAATCAATGAAGCCACCACCATTAAGGAGCTCCGTTTTTTATCCAACCAATCTTCTTGTTGTTTAAACATCTTCTTCCAACTATTTTGGCCGGAGTTGGACAAGTACTTATGTTGCTCAAATAATGTATGCAAACCTGCAGCCGTATTTCTATAATTATGGGCTAATAAGGAATTATTTTCTGATGATGACGATGATGATCCAAAAGCTTCTGCATCTTTAAGAGATTCATCGATTTCTTCATCCCTCACATCTTTTCGACTTTGAACCAAGATGTCAATTGGTGTTTTCCCGCTAAGATTCCGAGCATTAACTTGTACACCAGAAATCTTCAATAATGAGTTAACGGTCTGCACATATATGCCAGTTTTTTCGAACAACAATATTTAAATTAACAAGATATTAATTTTGGCAGTAATTATTGTTGATCATCAACTATATAGCTCACATACCAAAAAAATACATAATGAAGGAATCACCTTTTTTTAATTAGATTTGTGCGGCCTATGATAGTATTAGTAGGTGCGCACCTCAATTTGCTTATAAGCAACGGCTAAGTGTAAGATAGTGTTCCCATCACTATCTTTAGCATTTATGATTTCTTGATGGCTCCTCATCATGCTCTGGAGTAGGAGCTTTAAGGGCTCAAGCTGATAGTACTTGACACATAAATGCAGAATGGTCTGCCCTCGATCCACTGTCATTTGAGCTGCACTAGCATTTGCCAGAATCAACTCTTGCACGACTAGAATCCGGCCTTTGATGGCTGCCAGATGGAGAGGCGTCAGCCCATTTCTGTCACGAACAAGGCACATCTGAGGATTAACCGATAATAACAGTCTAACCACCTCAATGTAACCTTTACCAGATGCCAAATGAAGAGGTGAGGAATGGTGTGCATTCAGCTCATTGGCGAAAGCGGGTCTTCGTCTTAAGATTTCTCTGACGAAGTCTATATGCCCCAATAATGCCGCTACGTGGATAGGTGTGTCGGGAGAGAGAGTAAGTCTATCAAGAATTATAGGATCTTCTTGAAGCAGCTCCTTCAAAGCATTCACATTCCCTTGGCCTGCTGCTTCGAAAAGCATGTTTTCAAGTGCCTCCATACCATCCATATA
>CAVNYN010211295.1:17599-30461 GCA_963692815.1 Nyctanthes arbor-tristis | reverse complement strand
CTCAAATTGAAACCGCAAATGGTACCAATGTGAATACAAATTCAGCTGATGTGTTACCTCCAACCACGGAAAATGGTACCAATGGGAACATAAATTCAGCTCTGGATGTGTTAACTCAAACTGACACCGCAAATGGTACCAATGGGAATACAAATCCGGCTATAGATGTGCTACCACCAATTGACGTGGAAAATGGTACCAATGAGAATACAAATTCAGCTACAGAACGACCAATTGACAACGCATATGGTACCGATTGGAATATATATTCAGCTACAGAGCTCAAAGAATTAGGCATTTCCTTCAAGAAGTCAGCAGATAACACTTTATTTCACATTGAATTCAAGAATAAAGCAATGAGCATTCCGGTGTGGGAAATTTCTGATACAACAGAGTCATCATTTCGCAATCTGATGGCATACGAATACTACCAAACAAATAGCCCTAAAAAGTATGTGACAGACTATGTATTGTTCATGAAGTGTCTAGTCCATTCCCCTGAGGATGCAAAATTGTTGCGCCGATATGGAATCATCAGCAATCTTTTTGGAGGTGATGAAATGGTTTATCAACTAATAAACCAGCTAGGGAAGAATATCATAATTTCTGAAGAGTTTTCATACTCTGACGTGGTTGACAAAGTGAACTGTCATTGTCATCGTAGAAGCAATAGATGGATGGCAAGGCTAAGGAGGGACTATTTCAACAGTCCATGGGCGCTCCTTTCCGTCCTTGCTGCAATTGCTGTTCTCGTGCTTGCAATCACACAAACAACATTTGCCATTCTCTCCTACTGTAAGTTTCTCCCAAGACTTTGAATTTTCTTTTTTTCGTTTTCCGATTATTATTACTACTACTACTACTGCTGCTGCTTCTAGCAATTTCTATGTACAAGGACTTTTCAGCAATTTGTAAACTACATACCTAAGAGAATCACGTAAATTTTCTTGCAGGCAATGATCTCAAGAAGAACGAGAGGTCGTGACAAAGTACTGTAATTGAAATTAAGAAAATTTTCCTAGTTATTTATCTCCAAGTTGTAATTGTGTTTAGAGCATTCACAATAAAGGTGTTAAATTTAACTAGCTAAATAAGTAACAAAATAGATTTTGAGTGATTGTTAGATAATATATTATTGTGTTGAATTTAACCCAAATCAATTGGGTCAGCTCAGATCCCAATTCAGTTCATAAGTCATATCCCAAGTCAACGTGACAAAATGGTCAAATGGTTTATCAAAAAATCAATATGCTTGCTAGCTAGATAGGAAAGAATATCTCATGCTTTCTGATAAGTAATCAACAGGCTAGGCAAGAATATCATAATTTCTTATGAGTTCTCATATTCTCAGGTGGTCTACATTGTGAGTTGTCATTATATTCAGAGAAGGAATGGATAGATGGCAAGGTTAAGGCGGGACTATTTCGACAGTCCATAGGCGTTCCTAGTGCTTGCCATCAGACAAACAACGTTTGCCATTCTCTCCTATTGTTTATTTGTAGATTACACACGCTTTTTATTTGCCTCCTTATGTAAATGGATACGGTTAAGCTCGTTTATGCTGTCTGGTTCCTCGTGGTTTAATAGCTTGTCCAGTGTGCAGTGCACTAACCTGAAATTTTAAGCTAGTTCATTGCCCGGTATTTTGGTCTGATCCCTCAATTTTAAAAGTTTCAAACATGCGACACAATCACGCAAGTGATGAGCTCATCGATATTTACCCACCAAATTCGTTGCTACAGCCTACACTCATGACTCCTAATTAAGCAACTGGCTGGTTAAAAATGGCAATCAATAGCATTAACATCAATAGAATCTACAAACACGTAATTAAAATCATAATTTATTTTGAAAACTAAAATTACTTACAAAATCATGAATCAAAGAGCATTTATGGATTGAGGTCCATTTGGTGGTGGAAGTTGCACTGGTGGTCCATTTGGCGGAGGAAGTTCATTTGGGGGAAGTGGAACAGGCCTTGCACCTCTTTGGAATTCATTGATCAAACCCCTTTCATGCCCATGGCTGTAATCTGCACTATGAGTAATTGAAGCAATTATGAATTGACATCAATCAATTTATCAAGAAATTGGAAATATTTTCAGTACTTTGTAGTACCAAAGCAAATAGAAATTTCTCCAAGCATGTACTGGGACCTCAATTAAATAATAAATTAGGCCATTTCCTTTGTCTCTACTCGTCAGTTTTACATTTATTTGGGATATTGAGTTCGATATTCTTGTAGTACTAGAGATTTTCTCAAGTTAACCCACCTTCAGCGCCAGTGACTCCGCCATCAATCATCCCTTCCATGAAGTTCTTGCCAAACTCCTGGGAAATACCCTCCACAAGCCCCTGCACTGCTGCTGCCTCCACCGAGTCCGCGAGCCCATTAAAACAACTTGATGCGATGGGTAGATTAAGAGAATTCTGTCTAGCTGCATAATTTGCGTCAGTATAACTAGTTTTACTTGTACCAGTACCGGGAAACGAATGACGAGGCTGCAACGAATTTGGCACGGCTTTGGTACAATCCAAATGCACATCAAACTCGCAAGAACTGCATCTGTACAACCACTGCTTTGCCCCGATCTGCCGGCAGATATCACAGCAGAATCCATTAGTTTCATAAGGATCCTTGAATGTTAATTCCAGCGGGCACGAATGATCTTGGTGCATGATTTTCAACGGGTTTTTTGCACAGACGACGTGGAGATCATAATCACACTTGACACAGTGGTAGCTGAATCCATCGCCATGGTGGTTGCAGGCGTCGCAACTGAATCTCCCACCGGGGTAGGATGAGACGGGGAGGAGCCTCAGGTTGCAGCCCGGGTGGCCCGGGTGGGTGATCAGCTTCGGAAACTGAGTACACGACGAATGAAGACTGAAATCGCAGGAAATGCAAGTGTACATGATACCAGAGGCTGTGAGTTTGCAGCCGGAACAGAGAACCAGACTCTGAATATGACTGTGTGGGATTGGGTGGAGTTCATGAGGGTGGCTGAAGTGTGTAATTGGAGAATTCATGCCTGCGCCAGATGTTTGGGTCTGATCGGAATCCACCCTTCCTAGAGACATGTACGTAGTTTGATTGGTTCCTCTGATTTTCTCAGAGCGGGTGGGATGGGAAGCAGAAGCAGAAGAATTGGGGGATGGTTGACTTTGGAAATCGGAAGTTTGGCCAAGTCATGTCTCCAACGCGTCTATGAAGTATTTTTGCAAGCGTTATTGCTTGAGAACTCAAAAACATACTTGTTTTTCATGTAACATCTATCAATGTGTTTGTAAAAAGGTTGGAAATCTTGTTTGGAATATGTGTTGATAAGAGTAAGCATGTGAGTTGTCTCCTTTTGAGACAATTTATCCTCTCATCGTGTGTGGCGCTTTTCAGATTATCCCGTAAAATGTATGACAAAAAATTGAAATTGCACTTGGGGTAATTCATTGTTCTTTTAAAACATATGTACATTTGGCGGACTTATCTTACCAAATATATTGTAAGAGATAGGGATTACACTTTGAGTAATTCATTATTCCTTTTAAACTACATTATTATATATTAGAAAAATATATATTTAATAATACTTAAAAAGTGGGTTCCCCAAGTGAGGTTACTTGATGTGATTTTTGAAATCGGTGCAAAAAGAATAATTCTAACTAGATAAAGTTAGTGACAAAAAGTTTAATAAAGTTGACATGTGTCTTGTGTGATTGATGTTGATGTAAAAGTGATGTTATGTGTTGAAAAATAAGATTGTGCCACATGTCAGTTTTGTTAGATTTTTTATAAGTTGTTTTATCCATGTAGCATAACCCGTGGAAAAAAACGTGGGAGACAGCCGGCTCAGTGCTTGCATTTTGAAAGAGTCTCCTATATTTATAGGTGCTCTTTTTTATCTGAAAATTTGATTACGTCTCCTCCTTTCTTTTTTTTTTTTTTTTTGCAAACATGACGATGCATTAATAAAATGAATTATTTTACTTGAAAAAAAAATTAAGCTATTGTTTATTTTATAAAAAAGAAGAGAGACATATTTTCTATCTTAATCCCATCTATATTAAGAGTGGTGATGCTATGTTGATGCTTGTTAATCTAATAGACCGAGATGGGTAGTAAAATCATAGAAAATAATGCAAAAGAAATAAGAACAAGACGTGTTTTTGGCCGTTAGGCCCCTGATGGTTCAAGAATTCTTTTTTAGGGAACTCTCTACTCTATCCGTTGAGCGATCCACAAAGGGATTAAGCTCCAAGCACTATAGAAATGGACCAATTATAGATTACAAACCGTTTCACCAAGAAAAATGCAACTCACATGAACCTTTAATCTCCTTCTACACCCAACCCCAGCAACACCTAGCTACTGCAAAGAATAGGCATAAACTCTTAACCTCCTACTACAAAACTTCACCAAGTATGGTAAAAACAATGACGAGATGAAGAGAGAATAATCAACTCAGAAGAGGAAAAAATTATGTGGTTGTGAGAAGTGTTCTACCCGCTGCAAACAAAAAGAGAAGAGCCTTTATATCCAAACACATGCTTCTTGAAAACCAATCAGCAACTTATCAAACTGGGTCGGGGCCACAGGACTTAAATTGGGCTGATTTTAAAAGCAACCCTTTACAATCTCCACCTTTGCTGTAAAATCAGTCCACCCTATAGTACTTAGAAATTTATCCTTTGTTTCATCCCACTCTTTATTACCTGCAAAAAACAAAAAAACCAAAAATTAAAAAAACAGTTTAGAAAGTAAAATAAACTGAACCAGTAAAGAGACTAAGTATAAGTGATGTTTAAGAACCTCAAACAACCTTTAAACTTATTTAAAGGTAGTACTTTTGTTCCCATATCAGAGGAGTTATGTTGAGTAGCAATTTTTTCAAGTTTAATAGCCCCTTTCAATGAGATCCCGGATAAAATGATACTTTTTATCTACGTGTTTTGTCCTATCATGAAAGACAAGGTTTTTGCTTAAATGTATAGCGCTTTGGCTATCTGTATAAAGTACCACTTTATCGCCTTTTTGAAAACCAATTTCAGAAAGTAAACCCTTTAACAATAATCCTTCTTTTATTGCATCTGTGGCTGCTATATACTCAGCCTCTGTGGATGATAAAGCCACAATATTTTGCAGTTGTGATTTCCAGCTTACACAAGTACCACAAACTGTGTAAACATATGTTGACGTTGATTTTCTCCTGACAACACCACCTGCAAAATCAGAATCCACATAACCTTTCAAGGTTATCCTATCTTTTTGTTTTCTGAACATTAAACCTAGATCTGATGTTCCCTTAAGATATTTTAGTAACCATTTCATGGCTGTCCAGTGTGCTTCACCTGGATTTGCCATAAACCTACTTAAAACACTGATTGAATATGCTAAATCGGGTCTGGTACAGACTATAAGATACATAATAGAGCCCACAGAATTAGCATATGGAATCTTTCCCATCCTCCTAAATTCATTCAGTGCTTGGGCATTGATCGTTAGATAACTTCAAGTGATTTGCTAGAGGTAGTGTTATAGACTTTGCATCAACCATGGAAAACTTTTCAAGAATTTTCAAAACATATGCAGTTTGGTTTAAGAAATGTATACCACCTAATCTGTCCCCGCAATTATTCATGCCAAGTATCCTATTTGCAGATCCAAGATTTTTCATTTCAAAAATCAGTTTAAGTTTTTCTTTGACAGAAGAAATTTCTTGCTTACTATGACTTGCTAAAAGCATGTCATCCACATAAAGAAGCATATAAGTTGATTTTTCTCCTCCATCCCCTTTGAAAAATAAATAATGATCAAATTCACTTTTTCTAAAACCAAGCTCACAAATATAGGAATCAAATTTCCTGTACCATTGCCTCGGGGCTTGTTTGAGACCATACAAAGATTTTTTCGAAAGACAAACATGATCAGTTTTTCTTTCAACTTCAAAACCAGGTGTCTGTTTCATGTATATGGTTTCTTAAAGATCACCATAAAGAAATGCAGTTTTAACATCAACTTGATCAAGTTCTAAATCAAATTGAGTAACTAGTGCTAGGAATACCCTTATAGTAGTGTATTTAACCACCGGAGAAAAAATCTCATTGTAGGCAACACCCTCTTTTTGAGAGAATCCCTTTGCAACTAGCCTAGATTTGTATCTCACACCATTGGCTTTAAATTCACCCCTTTTGATTTTGAAAATCCTTTTGGAATCAATGACCTTTTGGTCTTTTGGTTTTGAAACAACAACCCAGGTTTTATTTTGAAGTAAAGAGTTCATCTCCTCTTGCATTGCTGCAAGCCAAAAGTTTTTCTCCTTACATTTAGTAGCATCTTTAAAAGAACTGGGCTCATTTTCTTCAAAAATTGATGCAGAATACAAAGATACAAAGTCTGGATCACTTAGCCTAACAGAAAGCCTACAAACTTTTCTTTCTCCATCTCTTATGAGCTGATAATCCTGTAAAGGATTTTTAGAAATTTGTGGACCTTGCAGTTCATCAACTACATCATTAGAATCAGCAACATGCTGATCTTCTTGCTGTTCATTACCCTATTCAATAGAATCAGATTCTAGAGGTTGCTCCACCTCAATATGAGTGTCATTTTCAATATCAAAATCATCAAATGTGACTCCACCTCTATTTAAATATGATTTTTGTTTATCAATTAAATCAGGGATTTTTTCTTTCAAACATGGCATTAAAGACTCATCAAAAACCACATCTCTACTCATTATCACTTTAAAACCTTTATTTTTAATAACCTAGAGCCAATAGCCATTTATCCCTCCAATATACCCCAGAAAAACACATTTTATTGACCTTGGTTCAAGCTTTCGTTCCCTTTGATGTGCATACGCAGCACATCCAAAAATTTTTAAGTTTGAAAAATTAGCCGACCAGACCAAACAAATTCTGGAATTTTTTCAGATAATGCAGCAGAAGGTGATCTATTAATAAGGTATAATGCTGTTTTAACAGCTTCTCCCTAGAAAATTTTAGACATTCCTGCCCCAAAAAGCATACATCTAACCTTATTTAACAAAGATCTATTCATTCTCTCAGCGATGCCATTTTTTTGATGAGTGTCTGTGATTGTTCTGTGATTGTTCGATGCCTCAAAATCCCAGTTTCTTTACAAAAATTGTCAAACTCTTCATTGCAAAATTCAAGACCGTTGTCAGTTCTCAAAACTTTAATTTTCTTATTGGTTTGATTTTCATAAAGATTTTTCCAATGCTTGAAATTTGTAAAAGTTTCTGATTTTTCTTTAAGTAGAAATACCCAATTTTCCTTGAAAAATCATCAAATATCAAAAGATAATATTTAAAACCTGAAAGAGTCTGTACAACTGCTGGTCCCCAAAGATCAGCGTGTACATACTAATTTTTCCTTGAAAAATCATCAACTATCAAAAGATAATATTTAAAGCATGAAAGAGTCTGTATAGCTGCTAGTCCCCAAAGATCAGCGTGTACATACTCCAAAATTTGCTTGGATTTATGAGACCCTGCTTTAAAAGGCAACCTATGTTGTTTTCCCATCACACACTAATCACAAAATGGAAGTTTTTCATTGTTATCTTTACCAAAAACACTCTGACTGCTAAGAATTTGTAATCCTTTTTCACATATGTGACCAAGTCTTTTATGCCACAATTGAGTTTTTGAAACTTCAAATTCCATAGAGGTAGATCAAAAATAGGAACAACATTAACAGTATATCAAACCATTCAACTTTGGCACATTAATCAACTCATAAGAATCATCAATGACAACTCTACAGTGTCGGTTTCTAATTCTTATGTCATAATCTAGTTCATCCCATTCTCGTAAGGAGATTAAATTTCTCCTTAAGTCAGGAACAAACCTGATTCTCTCAAGCACAATGGTCTTATTGTTGTTAAACTTCAGGGTCATGGTACCAATCCCCTTGACGGGACAACTGCCATCATCAGCCAAACGCATGATCCATCCATCAATGCTCACAAAATCAGAAAACCAGTCCCTTCTAGGACACATATGGAAAGCACAACCTGTATCAAGAATCCATTGGCTGCTGTTTTTGAAATCTGAAGCCATATAGACTTCACCATTGTTTTGATTTGAATCATCAAGTGCTATAACTGCTTGCCCTTCAAAATCTTAAACATCTTTCAAGTCATTTTCCCATTTCAAGCAATCTTTAAGAAAATGTCCATTTTTACCACAGTAGTAACATTTCTTTCCTTTTGCTTTATCTTTTCCTTTATTCTTTGAGTTATCCTTTTTTTTTTTTTATCAAAAGATCCCTTATTCTTATTTTTAGATTCATTAGAGTAAGAGTTATTGTAAGACTTCGAAGGAGGCTTACCTTGGCCCACAAGGTCTTCCCCCCATTTGTCTCCCTACTATCCACTCTTTACTCCAATTTCTTGTTTTTCAAAGAAGTTAAAATGATGTCAACAGTCAAATTTTCCCTTCCATACTCTAGAGCATTTCTTAAATCCTTATATTTTTCACTGAGAGAGTTTAGAAGGGCTATGACCTGTTGATCATCAGAAATTTTTTCTTCACAATTTGCCAAATCTTGAGTTATTTTAGTAAATCTATCAATGTTTTCTTCTAAGCTCAAAGAGTTGTGAAATTTGAAACCAAAAAATTGCTTAAGCAGGTAGCACTTGTTTGGCATGGTCCTAGTGAGGTACAGACTTCTCAATTTATCCTAAAAAGCCTGTGCAGATATAGTTTCCCCAACTTTTCTAATCACACCATCTGCAAGGTGAAGAAAAATTGAACTTCAAGCAATGTCGTCCAATTCTTTTCTCCTTGCACCACTAAATTCAATAGGCTAACTATTGTCTAATGCCTGGGCATATTTCTGCTGAAGCAGAAGAGCCCGCATCTTCTGTCGCGAGAGACTGAAGTCTCCAGTTCTAGACCAAGTCTCTATCTCAGTCCTAAACGAAGACATGATATGAAGGTGGCACAAGACAGAGTGAAAGTGAACATAGAACCACAAAAACAAATAAAAGAGAATTTAGAAAATTCAGACAGTCCTGCAAAGGGGTTGGATTCACAAATTATCCTACAGGGGGTAGGATTTCCAAGAAGACATTTCTAAACTTAATTAGAGTATTCCAAATACACCAAGTATTGTATGAGAATGCACAGAAACACACTCAATTTGCAAGCAAAGAGTTTCATAGTGACTAAGGAAAAAGTTTAGAAGGCTATCCTGTCTTGTACTCAAAATAATTGAAAAGAAATTCCAAGAACTTTCGAAATAGCCTATATATAGCACCAAGAAGTTGGATTTTCAGCAACAATGAGTGAGAAGAAGGAGCAGCCGATTTGATTCGTGAAAACAAATCCTCCAATTCAGATTTTTTGATGCCAAGAACTCCAAGAAATCCACCAAGGATCTACAACGAATCAAGATTTCAACATGCTTTCGCCGAGAATCAAATTCACAGAGTCCAAGACCCCCCAAAAATTCTCACCACGACTCCTAGATTAGGCTGAAAACAGAGAAGATACACAGGGGAACCAATGTTCAACAGTGCTGGTTTCAGAAGACCAGAAAATTTCCAATTTCAGCCATGAACTTTGAGATTTCAGAGAAACTTTATCTATTTTCACCAAGAAAAATCGCAGCCCTAAATAATCAGCTAATGAAATCGAAAAATCCCCAAAAGATTCAAGCCTATTTTCACTAAAATTCGTGGGTCTCCAATAGCCCAGAAAACTAGAAGAATCCCACCTGATTTTTTGCGTGATTTTTACCAAGAAAACATGCAGACCCAAAGACAGATGAAACCCCCAATTATTCCTCTCAAACCCGAACCCTGAGGGACTGATTTTCAGCTTCGACCCCACGATTTACACCCCCACTCCAAGCTCTGATACCACTGTTAATCTAATAGACCAAGGTAGGTAGTAAAATCGCAGAAAATAGTGCAAAAGAAACAAGAACACCAAGACGTGTTTTTGGCCTTTAGGCCCCAGATGGTTCAAGAATTCTTTTTTAGGGAACTCTCTACTCCACCCGTTGAGCGATCCACAAAGGGATTAAGCTCCAAGCACTATAGAAATAGAAAAATTACAAATTACAAACCGTTTCACCAAGAAAAATGCAACGCACATGAACCCTTAATCTCCTTCTACACTCGACCCCAACAACACCTAGCTACTGCAAAGAATAGGCATAAACTCTTAACCTCCTACTACAAAACTTCACCAAGAAGTATAGTCAAAACAATGACAAGAGAGGAAGAGAGAATAATCGACTTAGAAGAGAAAAAAATTCTATGGCTGTGAGAAGTGTTCTATCTGCTGGAAGCAAAAAGAGGAGCTTTTATGTCTAAACACACACTTCTTGAAAACCAATCAGCAACTTATCAAATTGGGCCGGGCCACACGACTTAAATTGGGCTGATTTTAAAAGCAACCCTTTACAATCTCCACCTTTGCTGTAAAATCAGTCCACCCTATAGTGCTTAGAAATTTATCCTTTGTTTCATCCCGCTCTTTCTTACATGCAAAAAGGCAAAAACCAAAAATTAAAAAAACAGTTTAAAAAGTAAAATAAACTGACACAGTAAAGATACTAAGTAGAAGTGATGTTTAAGAACCTCAAACAGTCCTTAAACTTATTTAAAGGTAGTACTTTTGTTCCCATATCAGAGAGGTTATGTTGAGTAGAAATTTTTTTTTGAATTCCATCTTTTTTGAAGATTACACAAGGAATGTCAGGGGGAAGAATCGAACTCTACACCTATAGTGTCGGAAACCGCTTAAATGTTAGTTAGACCACATGGGTCTTCACGTGTCGAATTCCATCTTAAATGCATTGAGAAGTGTATATATTTTATTTCATGTATATGACTCGTGTTTTTATCTCTCTCTATAAAGAAATATATTAATTAAATGAGACGAGCTTTGTTATCTTTGTACCACCATTTTTTCCACTAAAAAAATATTAGTATGGTCTTTTTAGATATGCTGTTTCATATTATAGTAACTTATGTGATATTTTAAATTTTTTTTTAAATTTTTTTATTTACTTTTGCTTTATCCATTTATCATTGTGAAATAAGATCAATCACTATTAAATTTAATAACTAATATATAATTATCATCATTTAATAGTTTAAATTATAGATAAATTTGATTATCCAATTGTCTAACATATCTTGTAATTTGTTGTTTATAATTGATAGAAATTAAATATATATATATATATATCATTAGTTAAGTTAATTGAAAATTACAATTGTAATTTTTTTCTTAATTTTTCCATGTATAAATGAATATTAATAATTAATACTACTTTATATATGAATACTTTTATGTATTATTAATTTATATAATCTTGATGCCATCTAAATTTGTTGGTTTCGAATAAAAAATATTTTTAGAGTACACAATACATCCCAACAAGCAATTATTTTATATAATGCTATTTATCTAAATTAGTGCAAATAAATAAAATGATATTTATTTGTATTAACGATGATAATCGGGTTAAAATTTATTGTAAACTATAATTACCTTAAGAAGACAAGAAAAAATTACATTATTATTTGACTAATGTTAAAAATTAATTATTTCTTATTGGGTGACGTAACCTAGCTTATAAAATTTCACCATACAGAAAAATAACTTATAAAATTTCATATTATTTATTTTTTAAAAATAATTTGATATGTATCCTTTTCGTACAACACACTAATGAGAATCTAATCTAATTTCATTAATTCAAAAGATGTATTAGAGTAATACATCACCAGAGACATAGGCAAAACCCAATTTAAATGTATGTTTTTTGAAATCACGAAATCTTTTTATTGCATTATGATCTAATGTCTTCAACCTAAGGAACAACATTGGAATGAAAATACAGCATATACAACAATCTTGCCGTCTAAAAATGCAGTTATCTAAGACAAAGTAAGATGCTAACAGTAATAATAATCATAATAATTTGATTTCCTAGAGTAGCTCGGATTTAATAGCATAGATTACAAGAATCAAACAGAATTTTTAAGGTTCAAGAGCTCAATTTCATGTGAGAAAGTCGGTCTGCAAGTTTGTCTGGGCGAGGTCCCTTTGGCGGAGGAAGTGGAACTTGCCTTACGCCTCTATTAAATTCGTTCATCAATTCGCTTTCATCCTGAGTTACATCCTCAGCTGCAGTGTGAGTAAACATCAACGATTAATGATTCAAGTAATTTTGGTCAAACATTATACATATGGGTATTAGTATAGTACCAAATAGATGATATATGACATAATACCAACCACTGATATATGATTTTTTTTTTTTTTGAAGGGGGAGGGGGAGGGGGAGGGGGATGGGGGTTATAATGTATTTACATCAAATGCTGATATTATACTACATTACTGTGTAGTGTTTAATTCCTAGTGGTAATTCAAACGGACATTATTTAATATAACCCTTTAGTTTATTGATACATGTACTTGAAGCAAATTGAAAATTGACAAATGGATATAGAAAGTCCAATTAATGGATTAATCAGGGATTCATTTGTTAGGACTACAAAGTGTTTAACGGGTTTTCTACTAAACCAGATCTAGTTTTTAGATAGGAGCCAGATCCGACTATGTGGCGCTGAATCAGCACCACCATGTCAAAAAAGCAGGCCCTGCAGTGGACATAAAAGAAAAAAATCGCCCTTTACAAAGTTTGTGGACCCACCAATTAAATCATAATCCAGCACCACCTTATGCTCTTTCAGTTCTTCCATTTTCCGTCTTCGTTCATTTCTACGAAATCCCTTAACGGGGGGGGGGGGGGGGGGGGGGGGGGGGGGGGGGGGGGGGGGGGGGGGGGGGGGGGGGGGGGGGGGGGGGGGGGGGGG
>CAVNYN010211295.1:0-17579 GCA_963692815.1 Nyctanthes arbor-tristis | reverse complement strand
CCCCCCAAAAAAAAAAAAAAATCAGCCTTGGAAAACCAGTCGGCAGTATAGAATTCAGCAGTACATTTTCATCTTCAAAGCAAATTAGAAATTTCCCCATAATGGTCTTCTTTTCGTTTTTATTTTCGTGGATTGTGCATTCGAGGCAGTGGGCTTGTGTCTCACAGACAGAAGGTTCTTGGCCACTGGTCTTGGGTGGTCGTTTGTTGGCGGCTCCTCCAGGAACTGCTTTTCAAAGGTTGATTTTCGGTGTGAGGGGTTTTGCAGAAAGAAGGAGGAACGAAGAACTGAATGAGAAAGGTTTCTCGAGGGCAGAGAGTTCTTCTTGGTCGCCGGTCTTGGGGGGTCGTTTGTTGGGGGCTCCTTCGGCGACTGGTTTTGGAAGGTCGATTTTGGGGGTGAGGGATTTCGCCGGACGAAGCGGGAGGGGGTGGGACGAAAAACTGAATCAGAAGGGGGGATGGGAATTGAAATCCTTTAATGTCCATTGCGGCTCCCACTTGTTTTCATGGTCCCGTCTTTAGTGCCACATGGCCAGATCTAGCTCTTTTCTTGGAGCCAGATCTGGTTTAATAGCAAACCCCAAGTGTTTAATGCTTCTAGTACAAGGGAAAATTTTCTTACCACATTTTTCCACTTCATCCGGCACAACTGCAATATGAGGGAACATTAACAATCGGTAATTGAAACATAAATTAATTAATACTCTAGCTTTAATTTATTGACACATGTACTTTAAACAAATATAAAATTAACAAATGGATAGGAAGGGCCTAATTAATTTGGTTAATTTGGACTCACATTCCTCATTTTCTTTTGTCAAGAATATCAAGTGTTTAGTATTTTCATTGTAATGGAAAATTTTCTCATGAGATCATGAACTATTTTTTTCTTAACTTATTTATTTAGTTATTTATTTTTGCCCCCCCCCCTTTTTTTTTTTTAATTTTCTCTCTTTATAGTAGGGAGGGATTGGTAGCTAGGGGTACCATGATTGTAATTTGTCTAGTTTGATTTCCAACTGTATTTTACCAATGTAATTCCACATTATGATTGCATCCTGTGCAGTGAATAGGATAGAAGCTAAGTAGCTAACTTTACCAGTAGAGGAGGGATGCAACCAATAGGACCCAAAATGGTAGAAATGATGAATTGATAAAATTGCATTTGAGGTTCTCAGCCTACTAAAAATTGCAACTAAGGAGTTGCACTACAGTGGATAATAGCTTTAGCTTGTTAACATGGGCAAAAGAGATACCTGGTGGTATTCTGGAAGCGCATATCTCTTATTAGAATCTTTATCCTAATTCAAGTCACATTCTCCCCATCGCTTCGTAATTTTCTAAAGAACCTAGTCCTGAGTTTCTTATAGAACCCAGAAGCCAATGAGGTGTTTACACCTTACTTGGGTGCACCTCATTGACTACTGGGCTTAATAACGAACCCATTGGCAAGTGCTGAGTTCCTTAGAAGCACTCCCATCCCTCCTCCTCACTTGTGTGTGTGTTCTTCCTCTCTCTCTCTCTCTTTTTTTTTTTTTTTGGGTGGGGGGCGGTTGCTTTTGATTGTTAATCAATAATTTAAGATAGGTTGTCTCCAAATTTCTCAATTCTCATACTAACTTCAAAATTAGCATTCTATTTCTATTGCAACATTTGAGACTGTGTGAGATAATTTTATCACATCCTTTTATGTGATCTATATATACAACATGAATCTATACTATTCATTTTCACTTTTTCTACTTTTAATATTTGATAAATATAGGCGGGATTAAGATAGAAGTTTTTCACTTTCAAATAAAAAAATAAAGTTTTTCTATACCTTCCACAATTTCTTCCAAATATTGCGGTTTTAAATTTGATGGCAATTGATCTGCAGTCTTCGGGGCTGCAAGGGAAAATACATTAACTCAATTATTATAGCTCAATTTGCCTATGACTTATGGAGAGGTTTTCTAGGAGGCGCATGACCAAACTACTGCATAATGTTTGCATACTCATTTTCTCTCCTACCAGTCATATCCGCATATCTTGTGAAACTCACATGCACTAGATAAATCTTCAACATTAAACTTCACTTATTTATCTCTCTTATTTCACACAAAAATTCATTTTTAAGAATCACTACCATTTATGGTGGTATCACCACCCACAATCACATCATGGACTTTTTTAGGAGAAAAATATTTTCTTGACAAGTAAACCATTGATACTTGAATTTCATAAAAAATAATTTGCATGATGTGTTTGACTAAAATTAAGTTTGTTTGACTAAAATTAAGTGAATTCGTATTAGGTAGTATGAATTACCTGCTGACAAAAACCTACATTTCCATAGAAAAATGTTTATTCCTTATTTTTGGAAAAAAAAAAACGTGATTATGTGATCAAAATGAAAACATTTTTTATGAGAAGAATATCAATCAAATACTAAAAAATTTTACTCCAAACAAATTGGAAACTGACTGAATATGACACGCATTTTAAAGTTAGCATTCTATTTCTATTGCAACATTTGAGACAGTAGAAGATAATTTTATCACATACTTCTATGTGGATTTATGTATACAACATGAATTTGTACCTTTTCACTTGTCCTATTTTTTAATTTCTTTTAGTTTTAGCAAAAGGTTTTTGTACATTTGATATATATATATATATATATATATATGTATATTTGGAATTAGAACTCAAGTTTCTTTATACCTTTCACACTTTCGTCCAATTGCTGTTCTAAATTTGATGGCAATTGATGGGCACTCTTCCGAGCTGCAAGAGAAAAATACATTAACTCAATTAAAGCTCGATTTGCCTATGATTTATGGAGAGGCTTTACGGGAGGCATGTGATGAAACTACTACATAAATCAAAGTAGTGACAATTATGAAGAGAATAAAACACCACAAAAATATGTAGTAGGGTGTAGGCACTAGATTTCCAATGCGGGAATGGTAGCATCACCACCTTACAAATTACATCAACAACTGGTAATATACCCCAATATTGGTCAACTACTATAATGATAAAGACTGCACCCACATTCACGTATGGACTTTTTTTCAGAAAGAATATTTTCTTGTCAATTTTTTTTTCTTTTGATATTACCAAGGAGTTGCAAGGGAAGGGAATCCAACCCCTGATCAAGGGTTTGGAAGCTATCAGAAAATGATTTCCTTACGCGATGCGTTTGACGAAAAGTTGTATTCATATTAGGAAGTATGAATTGTATTAGATAAAAGGGGGGAAAACCTACACTTCCATAAAGAATGTTTTATCCATTATTTTTGGGAAAATGGGAGTGTGTGTTCAAAATAAGGAAATATTTTCATTAGAAGAATGTCAACCAATTAATACAAAAAAAAAAAAAAATACTCTGAACAAATTGGAAACTGACAAACGAATTATGTTTCAACTTTTGATGAGATGATATCATCCACATATTTTATCAGTCCCATGTATGAAATAAATCTCAGCAATTTGTTTTCACTTATTATTGTATTTCTATTTTTGATAAATACATAGTGCTAAAACTTCTATACCTGAACGGTGTATGCTGGATGGCTTTTTTGGCAGCAGTTGATATGCAACGGCTGTGGCTGCAATGACTATAAAGAGAAAAATAAGATAACTAATTAATTACTACCTTCAGATCTATTTTTTACAAATATTAAGAAAAGTACAATTAAAGTGGTTTGAATTGTGCACAATGTTGGTTACATATTCATGTTTCAAACAAGATGTCACGAGTTTGAACCACACTCATGTCCCTCTCTTAAGTTCCCTCCCATGTATCCCTTTATATCAAAGGAAATTGCAACTAATAGTGTTTGAATTAATGGTAAAATTTAATATTATTTCACTAATATATGTACTCATTTATTTATTTATTTATTTATTTTGAAAAATACTCATTTATTTATTAAATACTCTACTTTAAATAATACCACGTTGTGGATAATAATATACATTAAATAACAGGTATAAAAGAAAAATAGTACTCTCTCTATCCCACAAAGATATTTCCCTTTTATTTTTCACATAAATTAATAAAATATCATTTAATAATCTTAACAATATATTTCCTAATATATTTTTTGATTTATTTAATACTTCACTTTAGTTGTTCTTTGTATTTGATTACTTTACACAATAAATGAGGGCATATTAGCAAACAAAAAAATTTAACTTAGGAAAGGAGAATATAATTTAGAATAGATAAAAAATGAAATGAGGAATATTTTTTTAGGACGGAGGGAGTGGTTCAACCACACTTCTAAAAGAAAATGATCTCTATTAATTTGAAATGTCGAAAAAGAAATACGGGTATATCTTTGTGGGACAGAAGTAGTAAAACCAAAGTTATCGCGTATCATGATTGTTTATGACGTTTCAAACTACAACATAAATCAAATTGGTAGTGAAGAGAATAAAAACAACATTTTCACATTAATTACCTGAAGCGCATATTATACCCCGTCGCTGTTTTGATAGCAGTAGATGTGCAATGGCCGCAGCTTTAATAATTACTTTAAAGAGAAAAAAAATACTCAATTAACCGATGGTAATTGATGAATGAAGAGAATAAGCCAACATATATTTGGGATGAAATTTTATTTTTTTATTATTTTTTTAATTTTTTGGTGTGGGGAGTGGGGGCGGGGGGAGCACTTACGTAATGGCGTCCCAAATGCACCCTTCACAGCTGCAGTTAAATTAGAAGAGGAAATTACTCAGATAATTAAATCATCAGTAGCTAAAAGTTGTTTTACCTTTTCTTTCCGTTGAAAGTTCTGCAAGTATATATTTATCGTACCTAATGAAGATGGAATCTTCCTTTGAAGAAAAAGTTTGGGAACATTAGATCCACAATTATCACAATATATTGCTATCTGCTTGGCTTGCGCTTCACTTGGAGATTCTTCAACTACAGTAGCATCTGCAAACACAATAATGAATTAACGTAGTTATGCTAATATTATTGAGTATATAGACAGAGTATATAGACTGTTTTTTTATGGGAAACAAATGAAGAAGATCTACAGTAAACCTCGACAATAATTTATTAATATTCGTAGATTCAAGATCAACATAATTACTTAAATGATTATTTTAGAGGAATTATTACTGATTAATTTACTAATAAATAAATAACTTATTAATTTATTATTAATAATAAATTAATAAAAGAAAAACATTGAATGTGGTAAAATCCAAAACTCAGTAGTAATAGGTATACAAAAAATCAGGCAAGGTGATATCGAATCCATGACTGAATTATGTAAAGCTATTTCTGTTATGTGCTATAAAAATCTGGGGGATCGTGATGAGCACTTTCTAAACTATCCTGAAGTGTTTTTGCGGTGGTGAAATGTGTCTTTGTTCCAACCATCGTGTAAGCCTTATGTTATGGGAGAAGATATTTATACAAATTGTACTGAACACACCAATCAGTCGTAATCACAATCAATATTGTGTTGTAAAAAATGTTCCCTCAGAAACTTTTAGAAAAATGAGCGCTTCGGGCAATTGTAAGCTTTTAGTACCTTACATAATTACTTTGTAGAAAATTAAAGGGAACAAAGGATACAAGGGGTTCTTATGTGTACATGTTTTTGAAATAGATCGTGATTAGAAGAGCATCTCCAATACTCCAAGTCTTGGTTGATGGTCCAAAAAATATAGAGAAAGGCACTAACAAAAAATCGTGGGCCCTATTTTGTTATTTTCTTTTAATTAATTTTCTCTTATTTATACTATTTTTCCTCATTTTTCCTCGTATCTCGTGTAAAGTCTAAATCTAGACCTTCATCCAAGATTTTTATACTATTATTTTATTATTATTTTTGAATTTCTATCTATATCTCTCATCTTTTTTATTTTTCCCTCATTGTTTATCCACGCATTTTTTCACCAACATTCAATTAAAATAATCATTTTTTCTCATTCTCTCTCCTTTTCACCACTCAACATCAAAGACCACCCATCGGAGATGCTCAAAGAAGTTGCTTGTCAAATGTGTATTATTTTGAACTTTTATGAATTTAAACTACTATTATATTCGTTAAAGATCCCAGAATGCATTTAGTGAGATTAATACAATGACCTGAGTTGGGGATCAAAGAATTTATGATATAATAGAGATTATTAATTTACTATTACTATCTCGCAGACGCAGTTTACCTATAAATCAGGAAGGCATACGCATAAGAATGATCCACCTTAATATATATCATATACTTGATGATTAGATGGAATTTCATTACCTTTTCTCCTTCGCAGAGCAACTTTGGTAACCATAGAACTGCAATTAGCACAGTATATTTCGTATGTGTTCTTCTTACTTGCTAACTCCTCAATTTCCAATTTTATCACTTCCTCGTTACTTTGACCTGGTTGTTTGAATGCAGTAGCTGCAAACAAGACGGGAAAACAATAATATGTTCCTACATAGGATGTTGGATATCAACGCTAATCGTGAAAAATAAATAACATTATTATTCTATTTTAAGTAGGGCAATTGATGGAAAATGAATGAAATTTTACCTTTGAGTTATACATGTTGATCGAAATTTCTTAATCTATTAAAAACTAGCAAGCCTATCTAGTAAACATATATTAGTGAATCATGTATGTTTATTAATCCGTAGGTTCAGTTTAATATTCAATTTTCAGTAAGAAAATGTCAATTAAACATAGATACAACTCTACAGTCCCTTTTCCCCCACATTTCATTTAGAATAATTCATTAGTTTCACCATATATGTTGCAGCGTGAACCTTTGAAACTGAGCCCAAATATATCCCTAATTAAGTCACTTATGAATTTTTATATAAATCGCAATAAATTGTGAATTAAAAAGGGAAAAATGAAAGACAGACGGCGATGGACTCAATGAATTATTTATTAGAAGCCCAGAATGCTAGATGATCAGCCATTTAGCAATGAGTAGTGTTATTTTATCTAGAACATAAAACACTTTCGAGAGAATAAAACGTACCAATTGTACACCGTAAAAGACTTAGAAAGATTAAAATATGATACCACAAGTAATAATTACACTATGTGAGAAATTAAAAGTTGAGAGTTAGAGAAGTACGTGTGGCGGTCCTCTTCCTATTTAGTAGAAAAATGCATCCAATGATGCTCCCTATCGTTTGCGGCAGTCGACATAGAATCTCCATGGCTGCAATTAATTAGAAGAGAAAATACAAGATATTAAATAAAAGCTAGCTAGAAATGGTTCTCCATTTCCACTTAAAATTATTTCTGGAATTAATGAATGTCATATAAATTAATTAGATATTAAGATCAAGCAGCTAGAATGGCAATTGAGGTACGATTTGAATAAAAAAAACTTAATGAAGGGTTTGGTCATCATTAGTATGGTGGAGACTGTATGATGATGAATGAAAATGTTCAATTGCTATGTAATCCGAAAGTTAACTTGCGATACATATAACCTTGAAGAATTCCATGTTTTTCACTTTGGAAAACGACGTCGGCGACATCAAATTTGCAATTATCACAATATATTGCTGTCTTCATCATCACTTCTTCATCTTCACTTAGACAATTTTCAAGCAGGACCTCACCTGAAAATTTCGGGGTCCAAGGTATATACGTCAACAGCGTATTCAAAATTTTTATTGTAAATATTAAATAGTTTTACAGAACTAGCTAAAACAGGATGAAGTAATAGATGAAAAAATGTTCCAACATTCTAAACATTATTAATTAATTGATTCTGCAATTTTGATGCAAAAATATTTTTTAATTTTTCAGTCTCCTTGATCTGAGGTATTTCTTTCTCAGTTAACACCAAAGCCAATGTACATTCAATCTTTTCATTTGACAAATATAGTTGATTGGAAGTAGGTTTAAATTAGATTCAATTTGTACAATACGATTACGATCTACGCGTTAGAAGGAAAAGCTTTGTGTTTGACAAAATAGCTAACAAAACTTCATTTCATCTTTTAAATATTTTTATCTTTATATGACTGTTTAATCTTGAAGCAAAAGACTAAACGAGAAGTGCATGTACGTAATTAAATTTTTCGTTTTAAATTTTCTACTTTTGTTCTTTAATTCATCGCTTAATTTTCTTGTATATAAAGTAAAGAACTCAAAAAAAAGCCACTATAAAAGTCGAAAATTTTTATGCCTGCGTGTACATACGTGGCACCATTATCCAAGGGATTTCATAGGTAGGGTTGGGGACCATGGGGTGATTGTAACCTTAATGAGTGCCACATATGTACACAAGCATAATCAACCGCCTGCATACAAATAAAATAAAATTTTCCCCATAAAAGCATATATTGTGTAATCAACCTAAGCCACATTACATATTAACTGCCACTCAAAAATTTCGAATAAAATTTATGCCATATTACTTTTATTTTTAGATTTCTAATTTAAAAATTCATGTGTTGTGCATCACTGTGAGGTTACATAATTTCATTAAGTAAATTGTGAGTAAAATCTTTTAATGGAACTTGAATAGCTTATGTTCAAATTACATGAAACATGTAAAAAAGAAAAAGACAAAAATAATGGATGAGAGATTTGGTATAATAATAATAATACGCTCGAGGAAGGATTATAATTATATATTTATGTATGGCACAATTTTAAATTGTCAATTTTTTTTAACACTTAATTTGACACCTCTCATAAGGTATGTTGACGCATTAATCTAAGCCATGTGGACTTAATAAATAATTACAAAAAGTGATTGTATGACTTTGAGATGCTTTTCTTTAACGATTATGAGATTATCTTATGGTAAAAATGATGATCATCATCCAGAGTCTTCAACTAAGAAAATAGAGCTATATATCAAAATTACAGATCGGATTTTCTAGTCAAAGTTTTGCATGCATAGTTAGTTTTGAATTTAAAATCGACTTCCAATACCATATATATTCCATATATTATTATCTAAAACAATTAAACAAGAAATCCCAGTACCCAACGCACTCTCGGGCGGGGGGGGGGGGGAATGAAAAAAGGTCAAACTGCCAAATCCAAATCAAAACTTAAAAAGTGTTAATGTGACAAAATGAATAATTTTTGCTGTAAAAAAAGGCGATTAATTTTTAACTATTAATTAAGGAGTGATCATTCTTCTTTCTTTTTCCCCTTTTTTTAAGAGAAATCTTTCTTTTAATAAACAATTCATGCATATGAATTTAAACAATCTATTATCATTAATACACTTCATAAAATAGACATTTTTAAGAGGCAAAACAAGATTTCAAGAACGCTTTAATGAGAAACGTAGGTACAATGAATGAATGTATATTCTACATGGTATATCCAATCAATAATAAAACTCTGTCTATTCGCGTAGGATGTATCATGTAGAATGTATATCTAATGTCCTGAAGTTTTTCGAGTCCCGCTATTTATAGCTAATGATTCATGTAATTCACCGTTTTATCCTTAAATCATTTTCCCCAATGTCAATTTATTCTCATTCTTAAAAGATTGTCTAAACCATTCCCTAGTACCAATGTACTGCTACCAGTTTCTCTCAAATTCACGAGGAAGGGGGAGAGGGCGGTGACCATGTGAAGTGAAAGTGCAACATATATCAGTCAAATTTAACAATAACATTTGCATAATTCACCATGTGCGTACGAATTTTATGAACGTTTCCATCAAAAAACTGCTGAATATAAATGAAAAATGTATGATAATATTAATACCTGAAAAACTATAAGAAGATGGAATTTCATTTTTGCCGTTCATCCTTCGTAGAGCGACTTGGCTAACCTTAGAATTGCAGTTAGCACAATGTATTTGGTGTGTATTCTTCTTCCCTAGCAACGCTACGAAATCCATTTCCTCTTTGTTTTCTTCTGAACTTTGATATTGTTCAGATGCAGTATCTGCACACAAATACAGTATGTAAGTTTAATTAGATACTCTGACTAGCTAAAATGGGATATAAAAATTCTCTTATTACCTGCACCAATATTATCACTGATTTCGGGTGAATAATGGTGTCCCTTCTTCTCAGCCTCCATTAATGATGCTTCTGAGTTGATACTTTCATTGATTCTGGATTCCGGCTTCATCATCATATATCACTGTTAGCTAATTAAACTAGGATTTTGTAGCTGCAAATATTCTGAGAAATTTCATGTCTCTCTTTCTTTAAGACTTTATAACGTTTTAATTGGCCCTTGTTAAAATCAAACAGCAAACTAAAGACAAGTCAATTTTTTCAGGTAGTGTAGTTGATGAAGTGTAGATAATATAATTTAAACGCAAGGCAATTGAATATATATATATATATATACACGCACTATAATTTTTCTTTGAAAAATCCTGAGACAAGTGTCCCGTTATAGATCAAGGACGGCCCGTTTGCGGGAGGAAGTTGAACATGTATCAACATGCAGCGTTGGTTAGAAACTGGGTGATTAAAATCCCAATTAACAGAATCTGCAAACGCATGATTAAGCTCATAATTTATTTTTTTCCTAAATAGTGTGTGTGTATATATATATATATATATTTTTTTTTTTTGAACAATTGTGCGTGTATTATATATATGTGTGTGTATAGCAATATAGAAATATATCCCCATGTATCCAAAAAATATGTATTTTAAAATCACAAAATCTTTATAATCATCGCATCATCTGATTAATGTCCTCTTCAAGAACAACATTTGCAATATATATATATATATATATAGGATGCTAACATGTGGGCCACTTAATTTATTCCCTTGACAGATAATGAACTAGATACGTCGTGCCATATACATTGACAACTAGACCATATGAAAGAAATCATTCTGGTCATATATCGCTGCCACACAGTTGGTACTATATTAAAATTAGTCCAATTTAGGCAAAAAGTTGTTTTCATTCTCAAAAGGTCAATTTTCCTCAGAATTATATGGAACTCTTCATAGAGATTTATTTTTACAATCCTTTTCATTACTGTAATTACATTTAAGAAATTCCTAATCAATGGTTGTAACTACATTTCTACAAGATAACGTACCATATCTTGGCTCATATTGATATTATTATTTTATATCATCTCTACTTTTTCTTCTGATAGAGAAAACGACCATCACCAATAATAATATATTGTTAAGACAATGATGAGTTAACAGATGTTAAAACTCAGTTCTTTATCTCATTTTTTTTTTTTTAAATTATCAATGACCCAGGACCAAAATGCCAGCTGTAACGTGTCTAATAATTCACTGATTGTCCAATCTCAGTGACAAAGACACGAAGAATTCGGAAACCTCTAAGATCAAGGCACTTTGAAAAGAAATCTGAAAACGAGTTAGAGGCTTGAACAAAGTTAAAAACGCAGGTACATTTCCAACGTAACATATTAAAAATTTAGATTTTCTTTTTTAAAGTTCAATTTCTTCTTTTGATTTTTCATTATAGTCATATCTGTATTTGGAACAAGTGTCCTCGATCAATTGGCTTGAATAGTCAACTTAAAAACGTTGAATGGTCAACTTAAGAGAGATAAGGGACTCCTGCAGGTCATCGGATACCGGAGGAGGATGTGTCTGTTGAAATAACGCTTTTAACAATTTCTTGTCCGTTTGTGATGGTGGGTTTTTCCCCCGGGCCGGGGGGGGGGCGGCTGGGGTTGTGTGGTCTTGATTAATAGTATATTTTTTTATTCTCAAAACTGGTCAAAATTATTTTTTGAAAAAAAAAATTCCCTCAGTATTATATTGATGTCTTCACAGAACTTCGTGAGAAATGATATTTACACAAATCGTACAATTTTTATACACACCCTTTATATTTACTTAAATGTCTTTTATTTCATTATCTTTGAAATCACAACTTTTGAGGGGTGTAAATAAATTTATAAGAGTGTGTATAAAAATTTTACACTTTGTGTGTACAAATAGCACTTTTCGAACTTTTCTAACTAATTTTCCTTCTGATAAAGAAAATATGAATCATCAGTAGAGTCAAGAGTCCGTTGTACAAGCATTAAAAATATCCATTGTCAAAATTACCCGCACTAATGAGTTAACACATGTTAATTAAACCAGCGAGTACTCATTTCTTTGTTTCATTTTCTATCATGGACCGATGATCGATATGTCAGCTAACGTCTTCGTTTCGTTCTGTGGTGTTAAGTTTGCAGGATTAGGACGGAAGAAATGTGGCAATTAATAGTATTCAGAAACCAAAGCAGATAACTCGGAAAAGGAAGCTGAGAAGAAGAAATCTGTATCCACTTGAACAAGAACGAAGGTACACTTCCAGAATAATACCTTAAAAAGGTAGATTTTCTTTTTTTTTTTTTTTAGTTTAATTCTTTCTATTGGTTCTAGTTATGTCGAAAATTCAATTTAAGTGTTCTTGATCAACTGGCTTTAACGATCAACTTAAAAAGAGTGTGGACCAGAGGACCAGAGGAGCACTGATGGCCGAACCCCCTTAATAATTGGGCCAGTTAGCACGGGCACTTCTAATCTCTTGGAGAAATAAAGTGCCATTGAATTCACATCAGAAGCATCTTGCAAGATTTTATAGAAACGGATTAATCTGTGGATAAATTGAATTTGAGGAAATGACAGAAACTTGTTGGTGAGTTTTGACACTTGAATATGTCTGAGCAAGAAGTTGATGATGTGATTGTAAACATTGATAATTTGCTCAATGGCTGGTCCTCTCCACCCATGAAACCATCTATCTTTCGAGTAGGTGATCATTTACGCAACATAAATCCGGAGGCTTATGATCCTGAGATATTAGCAATCGGCCCATTTCACCGCGATAAACCTCAGTTAAAGAAAATGGAGCAACACAAGGTCTGGTATCTAAAGCTGCTTCTTCAAAGAAGAAACGAATCGAGTGTAGAAAGATATGTCATTGCAATTAGAGACCTGGAAGACAGGGCAAGGAAATGTTATGCACAAGACATCCAACTCAAACGAGACAAGTTCCTAAAAATGTTGCTTCTTGATGGTTGTTTTACCATCGAGTTCCTACGGAAGTTTCAACACAAAGAATGCAGAGATGAGAATGATCCAATTTTCCAATATGTATATATACAGAATCATCTGATGCATGATCTGACGTTGTTTGAGAATCAAATCCCCTTTTTCATCATTGATCGTTTGTTCAACCTGATCAAGACGGACAGTCAAGACAAAATCAATTCCATAATATGGCCCCTACTACAGAATGGCATTTTTCAAGTGCAAGATCTTCCATCTCAACTCCCTAAAGCTCCTCATCTCCTTGGCATTGTCCACAACATCCATTGCTCATCGTTTGCAAAGATGTTATCTGTAAATGAGGCCAAAAATGCTGTCAATGATGACATGGGGAACCTCAATTCAGCTACGGAGCTTGAAGAATTGGGCATTTCCTTCAAAAAGTCGGAAAGTAATAATTTGTTTCATATTGAATTCCAGAATAAAGCAATGAGCATCCCGGTATGGGAAATTTCTGATGCAACAGAGTCTTTGTTTCGCAATATGATAGCCTACGAATACTACCAAACAGGTAGCCCTCAAAAGTATGTGACAGACTACGTATTCTTCATGCATTGTCTAGTCCATTCCCTTGAGGATGCAAAATTGTTGCGTCGATGTGGAATAATCAGCAATCTTTTAGGGGGCGACGAAATGGTTTATAAAGTAGTCAACCGGCTGGGGAAGAATATCATAATTTCTGATGACTTCTCATATTGTGGAGTTGTCTATGCTGTGAATTGTCATTGTCATCACAAAAGGAATAGATGGATGGCAACATTAAGGCGGGACTATTTCAATAGTCCATGGGCGCTCGTTTCTGTTATTGCTGCAATTACGTTGCTCATGCTTGCAATCACACAAACTTTATTTGCCATTCTATCTTTCCGTGAGTTTCTCCAAGAACTCTTTTTGTTTTTAGCTACTTATTTTCAACTTCTATCTGAAAAGACCCGTCAAGTAACCAAGTTGAGAACTATCTAATACATTTCGTAATAATTGTTGCAGGCAATGATCTCAAAAAGAGGAACTAATTCAAAGTTGAGGCTCGCAACAACCTGCTGTATTTTAAATTGCTAGCAGCTTCGAGTGATCAAGTTAGAGAAGAAGTCCATGAGATGAAAAATAGAACTTGGGGACAAGATTGTGTAAAAGCTAAAAAGGTTGGACACATGGGTGTAAATTGCACTTTGCAAAATTGTTTAGATATTCGCTTGGGCCATTGTGTTAAGTTTAAGCTGTTAGTTAGTTGTACTCGTATCGTATAGGTATAATGATAATTTATAGAGTTATAACTTTTCGATACATACATTATAAAGCTTCATCTGCATTGATTCAAAAGCAGCAACTTCATGGAACTGAATTTCTCACGACATCCCCAATTTCTTCCTTCTCTCATCCTCTGTTTGTGAATGAGGATAGGGATTGTTACAGTGGAAAAATATAGTGGTTGATTGAAGAACAACATCGAAACGAAAACATAGCATACAGACTCGTCATCTAAAAATGCGGTAGTCTAAGACAAAATAATAATAATTTGGTGGATAAAGTTGGGCTGCGGCTTCATCTGGGAGAAGTCCCTTTGGTGCAGGAAGCGGAACTTGCCTTACACCTCTATTAAATTCATTTATAATAAATTCACTTTCATCCCAAGTTTCGTCCTCGGCTGCTGTGCAAGTAAACATCAATTAATACACCCCTTTACAGCAAATCGAAAATTAATTGACATATGGATTTCACGTATCTCAATTTCATTTGTCAAGATTACTGAGTATTTGATATAATAGAAAATTTTCTCACCCCAATTTACTTCCAGTGCTTCCAACACTTCAGGTGATTCCCAGCTGTCTGCAATATGAGCGGACATCAATATAAATATACTCCAAACAAATAGAAGATTGACGAATGCATATAAAGAGCCTAATTAATTGATTAATCCGGACTCACATGCCGCATTTTTTTTTTTTCCTATGAAGAGTACGGGGTATTGTGTAAAGGAAAATTTTCTCATGAGAAGATGCACTATTCTTTTCTTTATTTTTCTTTTCTTTTTTAGTATTTTTTTTTTTTTTGCCTTTTCCTTTTTATTTACTCTCTTCATAGGAGGGAGGGTTGGGAAGATAGTGGCGTGATGATTGTAATGTGTATAGTTTCATCTTCAATTATAATTTACCAATATAATCCAGTGCGATGAATAGGATAAAAGTAAACTTGACCATTAGAAGAAGGATGCAATCAATAGGACCTATAATGATTTGTTAAAAGTGGCATTTGAGGTCCTCAAGCATCTCAAAAAGTGCAATTGAGAATGTTGGGTAATTAATAGCTTTTGTTTTTTAATGTGGTCAAGGAGATAGCCTAATGATAGGACATATTTCTTATTAGAGATTTCACTCAACTACAACTCATTTGTCCTTGGGTTTATTTCCATTTGACGGAGGAGGTCCCTTGGGTGGAGGCCGTCCGGCGTTCTGTACTGGTGTCTTTGGTGGAGGAAGGGGAATGTGTTTTGGAGCTCGTAACCAAACTAGAGCATAAATCAAACCACCGCTAGTGATGAAGATAATAAACACCGTATAATTACTACGGGATCAAAAGATTGGGAGAATTAGAAAATTACTTGAAAAGCTTGGACCAAATACCCCTTCTTGCGGTGAACGTTCCATCAAAATCCAAGTGCCTGAAAACACACATTTAATTAGAAACTAGCTAACCAAAAGATGCCACGGAAAATTCTTGGAGTATGAAAACAATTTAGCGTTTGTCGATCATAGGTCACTTAAGAAGCCAACCATTATTCCCAGCTCTGAAGTGAAGTGGACTAGTAATATAATCAATAAACAAACTGGACGGTTAGGCTAATTAACCAAAAGCAATTAATTAAATTTTCCATAACACACTCGAAATTTTAATTTTTAAGATATCATTACAATAGTCTCCTGCGTCGTTGTTCAAGTCGACGATTCCTTCTTCTCAGCCTCCTTTTTGTTGTTGCTTGCTTTGATCTTAATTTTCCTAATCCACCCAATTAGCACCATAAAAAGGCGGAAAAAAAAGTGCACCATAGACCGATCAATGGAAAAACTCACCGAAATTAGACGGGTGTCTTCTGCAAAATTTACACCATATAGTTTTTCAACATTTTCAAACTTGACAATAGGTGCTCTAATCTTTGTAACATGTAGGTTTGAGCGTGATTTGGTTTAATTATAATTTAAAAGAAAGTAAACCAAGCTTAGCTTTTGGACAAAATTAAAACAAATCAAAATCAAACCGTTCGGTTTTGATTTCATTTGGTTTGGTTATGATTACATAAAAAAGTATTTAAAAGCTAAAATTAATAAAATATTGTTCAATATAGTTACAGATTCAAGATAAAAGCAAAAGTTTGTACTTTGTAGGGACGGAGACTCTACTTTACAACTTAGATTACATACTTATTATAATTGAAAGGGAGAATTATAAAGAATGAGTAATAAAAAGATACGGCTGGACAATTTTATTATTTGGATTTAGAAATGTAAATCGATAATAATTTTTAAAAAATTAGAAATCAAATACATAAGTTTAATTATGATTTGGCTATTCGTTTTAAAATGGAAACCATAATCATGGTTAATTTGCCCAACCCTCCTAAAATGTAACAACTTTGTTATTATTATTTTTTCCCGGATTTCGTGGGTCTCCAACTTTGAAAAATAGGCACCACATGAGGTACTTTTGGACCATTTCTGTGTATTGCCTCTAAAATCTTGATCAAAGACAATTTTGGCCTCACCTGAAAAATATATAAATAAGTAAATGTTAAAACAAAAATAAAGAAATACAAATAAAACAAAATACAAAACAAATTTTTATTTCTTCACAATAAATGTCCTGGCTTAATGTTATGCTAAATGTCAACAATCAATCTATCTATCTATCTATCTATATATATATATATATATATATATATATATATATACACACACACACACTATCTAAAAGAAAATAAGCAAGGGAAATATTTTTAGACGATTCTACCCTTAGTTAGATATAACTCAAATAGAAAATTTTTAAAAAATAGATATAGAAAGCATTTACCATACCGATTACTACATCTGGAAAAAATTACCAAATTGTCCTCAATTCTAGGAAAAATAGCGGGAAAACTACGGTAAATTTATACCTTAGCTCCTTTTATTTAATTAATATATAGATTAGAACTTTAAAACCCCATTTTAGTATTAATATGACATCTATACTTTTATATTATATTTTTGCCCTAACGATTTTTCAAGAATTACAATCTTTATCATAATGACAAAACTGATTTTACATTATAAATGCATATGATTTCCCCTACTACGGTTTGTAGTAATGATTCCTGTAACATAACAATATTTACCACGATACAATGTATGGATCAAATCATTTCATAAATTGGATTTCGTTTGATAGTTTAAGATTTCGATATGCGTGTTCAAACATAAATTTTTAGTGACTTTTCACATTTTTAATTCTGAATATCTTTACATAATGTCAAAATGCTTCATAGTGTTTGATTACTATTTTTCTTTGTCTTTTGATATCTTCTAATTATTTTT
>CAVNYN010211293.1:0-44896 GCA_963692815.1 Nyctanthes arbor-tristis | reverse complement strand
TTGCACCAATACAAAGAAGAATATGTTTATGCCAGGAAAACATATGTGTAATTGAAGGTATGAAAATAAATTCTCCTAATCAGTTATAGATATTTTTCTATTTATCACTTAATTATTTTTCAGCACAAAAAATTTACATTGTTAATTTTGCCACACTAATTCAAATACTAAAACCTAACATCACATGGCAAGATTTTCATGAACCTCTTGATTCTTCATTGCATGAATTGAAAGTTATCACCTCATATGCATTTTGAAATGAAAAAAAAAATTTGAACATGAACCACAAACATTTTGCTGCTACAATGGTCAAGTACATCTCTAACAATGTAAAATAACAAGTAGGAATTTTTTTTACCTCATTTATACTATGAAAATAATTTGTCTACTTCTACAATTAGATCTAATTTGCTGAGCCTGCTGTGCTTGAGGATTTATATCACTTTTTTTCTTCACAAACTAAAGAATGTATTTCTTTTAGAAAACACATAAGGGTTAATAACAGTACCTTCGATGACCAACTTGCATCTTCAAGCAAAAGTGTCTACACCTTTCGGGGTCAAGGACAAATTTATCATGATATTCCTGTACTTCTGCTTCAAGATCAACCAAAATTTTTTCAGCTATATTTCTATAATAGAAGAAATGAATTGAGCGACAGGATTTCTATATTAGAAGATGCCGATCTTAATGATTCCATCATTGCAAAATTGATAGAAATTTTGAATGGCAATGCATATGTTAAACTCTTCCAAGGTGTACGAGAGTATTCACCAATTGAAGATGTCCATATCCCTATAGCCAGCGATGTGCCTATAGATCAACGTGTCTATAATGTTTCGTCAATGGATCAAGTTGGTGCTATTTGGATAGGAAGAAATAAAGTCAATATACGATATGAAAGGGGCATAGGCGTGCATGCACATTCAGGAGGTTGCCATAAAATAAAACATTATTTTAGTTGCCAAGAGTCGCTACAATATCCTTTGCTTTTCCCATGAGGTGAAGATGGATGGCATCAAGATATAAAAAGGAAAAAGGGAAAGAAAAATATCCAGCAAATATTGCAAGTACATCCAACAATGTCAATCATTTAATAACTTTTGATTCCATGGATGCCGTCATTTCAAATGAATGTTTAGGTAGTTCTTTATATTTCACTAAGTATAGCACATTCACCATTGCAACTAGAGAGACATTAATTATATTTTGCTGAGACAACCATGTCAAAAAATGAGTCTTCGAAGGTGTCTTACGATGAATACTACTGCTACAAGCTACAAATACAGCCAAATGTCCAGTCAATGCCTCACTTAGCTGGAAGACTACTACAATAGTATGTTGTTGATATGTACATAAAGATAAACAACAAGGCTTGATTTTTATACAAATAACCAATCGTAAATCAGGTCAGAACTATATCGAGGAATTGTTGACACCGTGAATATGGGAGATATGAGAGCAGAAAAGGTTGGGTAGACAATAGTACTACCAAGGACTTTTGTTGGAGGGTCCAAGGATATGCATAGCACTATTGACTCCATGGCATTGGTGCAAAGATTTGGCAAGCTTGACCATTTTATAATAATGACTTGCAATCCAGAGTGGGATGAAATAAAAATGGAACTTAAAGAAGGACAACGTCCTCAAGACAGGCCAAATTTGTCATCAAGAGTATTCAGAGGTAAACTAATGAACTTGAAATACCAGATTTTAAGAAAAGACGTATTCAGAGAGGTTGCTACCTTTGTATATGCTGTTGAGCTTTGAAAAAGACGTCTATCTTATGCCCATGTGTTGATAATAGTACAAAGTGGTTATAAGATAACAAGCGCCGACCACTATGATGGGTTTGTACATGTAGAAATTCCTGATAAACCTGATAAACATATTGATCCACCTCCTCATGAAGTGGTCACAAAACATATACTATATGGACCATGCGAGAAAGCAAACATTAAAAGTTGTTGCATGGCAAACAAAGTATGCCGATTTTGTTAAATGAGGCGTTTCAGCTCAAAACAATTCAAGGGGAAAATGCATATCCAATATACAAAAGAAGGGATGATGGGAATAAGGTAAAGCTTGTCACTATTACTTTGATTCATATATCTAACTCTATAAACTCTATAACTACAGCGACATTAATTTTTTCTTCCTTATAATTTTTAAACTTATATGTGCAAGTAAGAAATTTCAACTTCAATAACCGATAGGTGGTCCCTTACAATCCATATCTACTCTTGAGGTATAATTGTCGTATAAATGTCGAGATATGCTCTGGACTGAAAACCATTAATATTTATATAAATATATTTGTAAAGGCCACGACAGAGTAGCTATCTATATTTCACAAGATGATAACAGTTAAATCATAAATGAAATGCAGCAATTTCAAGATGTGAGATAAGTTTATATAAAAGAGGCTTTATGGAGAATATATGAATTTCAATTGAGTGAAATGTTCCCTCCTGTAATAAACTTACAGCTTCATCTTCCTATTCAACAATCAGTTTCATATTTTGAAAATCAAAACTTAGCCCAAGTTATCAATTCATATCGTGTTAGAAGAAAAATGTTGACAACGTATTTTGAGATGTGTAAAAAACATGCTAAAGCAAGAAATCTCTTTTATAGAGAATTTCCAGAGCATTGTGTATAGGAAAATAAAAATCAAAAGTGGACACAATGATTATTACTCGCACTTGCTATTGAATCATGTGAAATGACCTACCTTTTTTGACTTTTTATTAATAGCTAACGGGGTGAAGTATTCATTATTTAAGAAGGCGTTATAAAAAAGAATTCTTTTGGAATCTGATAACAACATTATTGAATGTCTAGATGAAACAGTTGCTTTTCAAATGCATTTTAAATTTTGAAGACTTTTTGCCACATTACTAGTCTACTGTTAACCTACTGAAGTAAAAAAATTGTGGGAATTATATGTTGAAGACTTAACAGAAGATTACAAAAGAAACTTGTGTGCAACGTGTCTCGCATGATGTATAGTTTTTCCTCCAATTTACGGGAACTTGCCTCAAATCATGATGTTGTCCATGGTATCAGTGACTTAATTGTAAACGAAATCCTAGATGAAATTTCTGTTGAATTTCCCGATGTTAACATTCCGGCAATATCAATTCTAAACCCAGATCAGAAACATGCTTTTGATGTCACACTAGAAAGAATAATCATGGAAATGGAGGTATGTTTATTGTTGATAGACCTGGTGGTACAGGAAAAACATTTTTGTACTGTGATTTATTGATCTCAGAACATGATAGAAAAGTGCTGTAGCAGAATGTCGACGGGCAAAACTTATAACATGGGATGAAGCATCAATGGCCAATTGAAACATAATAGAAACCATTGATAGAACTTTAAGAGATATCTTAGATAATTCAGAACATTTTGGTGGAAAGATTTTTGTTTTTTGGAGGAGATTTCTGCCAGGTGCTACTTGTTGTCCCTCAAGCAACAAGACAAAAAACAATTGATCAAAGTTTGGCTAGATCACAAGTTTTGGGATCCAAAGAAAATTCAACTTGTGAGAAGTAGAGATGCAGTGTTTTATGAAGATTAGACAATTGAGGACTTTGACAAAGTCAAACAGCCTAAGGAGATGACTTTAGTTATTCCTGGTGTCATACCTGATAATTCTTCAGCATCTCAGCCTAGCACTAGTAGGCAAGTAGCTCCTATTGATGATGAAACAATTGATGATAGTCTAGTTGATCAGACTCAGGATACCTGGTAGATGGTATACGCCCTCTTGCAGATTTTCTTGATTCTCCAATTTCTTCTTCAACAGGGGTCTGCTCCATCTGATCAGTAATCTGCTCCTCCTGATTACAGGTGAAACAAATCAATTTTACCCAGAAAAGTGCCTTAATACATTGTTGCTGAATGGTATTCCACAGCATATGTTGGTTTTGAAAAAAAAAAAAAAAATTGTCGACTGATGCTACTAAGAAATTTAGATCCATCTAATGGTCTCCGCAACGGAACAATTATGATTTGTCATAACTTTAAGAGAAATATTATCCATGCCAGAAATAGCTGTTGGACAACATGCTGGAAAACATGTTTTTCTTCTACGCATATAGTTAACTCTATTGAATGATGAAGGGTATCCATTCAAATTTAAGTGGAAACAGTTTCCAATACGGCTGTGCTTTGCAATGACCAATACGACTGAACATGCGTTCTCTCATGGGTATCACCAATTTTTCTCAATGCCATTACAACTTTGATTACATTGGCATTGTTGATCACTTACATTAGACGTGCAACACACGCGCTCTCAACTAATAATTTTAAATAGGGTAAATTTCTCAAAAGGTCCCTAACCTTTGTAAATCCTAACCTTTTTCTTCAACATCTAAAGTCCCTAACCGTTTGAATATTCCTTTAAAAAAAATCATTTTGGGTGGAAACCAACCATTTTGACCATTAAAAGGAGAAAAATGACCAATTTACCTTTTATATTAAATTTAGAATAAAATAACAAAAAGCTTCCTTAAATTAAAGAAAAATAGTAGAAAATTCTTACCCCACCCAGCAGGGCTGGTGACACGGCTCATAATTTTATTTTCACAAATGACAAATCACATATCATAGGAAGTATTATATATACACATACGAGCATCTTTCATCATTTTCTTGTTCACCAGCTAAATCAAAATCTCTAATTTGAAATTTTTTTTGAATTTTTGTAGATTTTAGTCAAAGAAATGGATGGTGAAGGGGCGAGTATGATCAAATGTTCCAAGGAATGGAATAGAAAAATATAACTCTAACGCTGGTGATGAGTTTTACGAAAACAGGGTTTGTAAGTTGGGTGTGTGAGAAATATAAGAACATTTATTATTTTTTCTTTTATTAAAAAATCAGTTTTGTTGTTCTTTCTTCTTTATTTAATGGAAGGGTGAAATCATCATTTTCTTTTTCTTTAATGATTCTATCCATAAGGACGGTAAGAATTTTTGAAATGCTAGGAACTCAAGATGTTGAAAAAGTGTTAAGGATGAAATTACTACATTTGTAAATGTTAGGGACCTTCTGTGAAATTTACCCTGTTATGAAAAATCGACCCAATTCCACAAAACTTTCCCAAAACCCAGAGTATAAAAACGCAGAATCAGAAAGCGGAAAGCAGTAAACAACATACAGATGTGTTCGCCCCTTTAAGGGCCCAGAGTTCGACACCACCGCCTACTTCTTTGTTGAAGCCCCACCAGAGTGGATGTGCTTCTATTCTACTATAGCCAAACATAAGAAGTTCAAATGGTTTACAGCACAAATGATTCACAAAGGATCCAAAACAGCCTCTACAAATTACAACCCAACACAACAAAATACAAACCCAGTACTACACTTTCTTAACTCCTAACTCTCACAAAGAGATCACCACAAAGGAACCTTAGAAGGAAGAATATACAGTACAGAGAGAACAATGGGAGAGAAAAGAGGCGGATCTATGAAGCACTGAACCCTAATCTGATAAAGAGCTGTTTACATAGTAGAGATGGATGGCTGAGATCCTTGATCTAAATCCAACGGCCCACAAAAGTCAATAAAATCAGATTTATAAAACTGCTGTTCTGAAAACATGTTTTTGCTTTTGAAAAATAAAAGATCAAATATTTTACAAATCTCTATCTTTGGTTTTATTTTGAAAAACAAAGTTATAGCGGCTTAGATCCACACCCTCGGTTTTATCGCTTCTAAAGTTGACACTTGTTACCCAAAAACACAGATATCGGTTTTACACTTTAAAAAACCAACTCCCGCACCCATAATGAAAAATACACTATTTAAATTTAATTTCAGCAGGAAACAATGTCAAGGGCACTCAAACAGTCCCTAAACTTGGCCAAAGGAAGGGCTTTCATCCCTATATCATCACAGTTATTTTGGTTAGAAATTTTCTCAATTTTTATCATACCCTACTCGATAGCATCTCTTATAAAATGAAACTTAATGTCAACACACTTAGTCCTATCGTGGAACACAAGATTTCCATTTAAATGAATAGCACTTTGATTATCCAAGAAAAGAATAATATCATTTCCATTTTTCAAAAAACCAGGTTCATTTAATAAGCCCTTAAGCCAAATTCCTTCCTTAACAATACCAGTAGCTGCAATATATTCAATCTCAGTAGATAATAAGTCCTTGTTTGATACTCTTTAACAAAACACATTATAATCTCACCTACCACTGATTTGACTATTGATTTGACAACTACTCATTTATAACCACAAATTTCAAACTTCTATTAAATATACACCACTCATTTCACCTTTTTATAATTTCTCTTTATAAATCAACTACCATAAATTGAATCAAACATCCTCTAAAGCAACAATTTTTTACAACTGAGACTTACAACTAGTACAGGTATTACACAAAGTATAAAAATGAGTAGAAGTAGATTTCCTCTTATCTGAATCACCAGCATAGTCAGAATCAACAAAACCCTTTAGAACAATCTTACCTGATTGTTTTTTGAACAGCAAGCCCAGATTAGTTGTACCTTTCAAGTTTTCAATAGCCGTTTCATGGCTGTCCAATGTAATTCCCCTAGATTTTCCATATATCTACTCAAAACACTGATTGCATGAGGTAGATCAGGTCTTGTATAGACCATTAAATACATAATTGACCCTACTGCATTAGCATAGGGCACATATTCCATTTTGTTCAACTCCTCTTTTGAATTAGGACAACAATCAACAGACAACTTCAAATAACTTGCCAATAGTAGGGAAACAGGTTTTTCATCAATCCTAGCAAATTTGCCAAACACTTTTACAATATATGCAGCTTGATTTAAGAAACGAGAGCAATTAGATCTATTCCTCACAATATTCATTCCAATAATTTTTCTAGCTGGGCCTAGATCTTTCATTTCAAATTCTTGTTTCAATTTTTCTTTTATAATGTTCATATCACACGTATTTTGCTCGCGAATAACATATCATCAACATATAAAAGCAAATAGGTAGCATTTTCACCACCAACACTATTGAAAAACAAGTAAGGACCATAATGACTCTTCTTAAAGTTCAATTTAAGCATATAGGTTTCAAAACATTTGTATCACTGCCTAGGGGCTTGTTTAACCCATAAAGAGACTTTTTCAACAAATAAGCGTGGTTCAACTTATTTTTAACTTCAAAACATTGAGGTTGACACATGCAAATAGTCTTACCAAGATCATCATACAAAAAAGAAATTTTCACGTCAAGTTGCTCAAGTTCAAAGTTGAAATGAGTTACAAGAGAAAGAAACAATCGAATAGAAGTGTATTTGACTACAAGTGCAACCACTTCACTGTAGTCTATACCCTCCTTTTGAGAAAAACCTTTTGCAATGAGTCTTGCCTTGTATCTCATTCCACCAACCTACCCTTCCCCTCTTTTTATTTTAAAAATTCATTTGCAAGTAATAACTTTCTTATCTTTCAGTTTCGGAACTAAAACCCAAGTTTGGTTTTTATGTAAAGAATTCGTTTCTTTATGCATAGTAATAAACCATTTATCTTTATCTTTTGATAGTAACATTTCATAAAATGTAATAGGTTCAGATTCATCAGAAAGATAAATAGAATTCGAATAAACAAAATCAAGATCAGAAAGTCTAGCAGAAGGTCTAGGATTCCTGCTAGTTTTGTCCCTAGCAAACTGATAGTTGTCAAGATGATTTTCAACAATTTTTAGCAGTTTGCACATTGGTAGGATCATCAACAACATCAATATGATCATTATGCACATCAATATCAGGAGAATTATCATCAGAGTCATTCACAATCACATTGGGAACTCCACCTTGAGGGAGCTCTACCTCAGGTTGAGTATCAAACATAGAATCGCTTTGAACATTATCAAAATCATCCCAATAAGTTAGACCATGTCTATTCACAAAATTATCAACTTTAGAAACTGCTGGTTTTAATTTAAAAAACGTGGCATTTCAGACTCATTGAAAATTACATCCCTACTTACAATGACACTAAAACCCCCCTCTTTGAAAATCCCAAAGTCTATAACCCTCTGCTCCTTGTTCATAACCAAGAAAAACACACTTTAAGGATTTGGGCTCTAACTTAACATGCTTTTGATGAGCAAAAGCAGCACAACCAAAATTCTTCAAAAAAGAATAATCAGATAATTGCCTGGACTAGATTTGATCAGAGGTTTTATTGTCTATTAAAGTAGAAGGACTCCTATTAACAAGAAATAATGCAGTTTTAATAGCTTCACCCCAAAAAATTTTAGGCATTCTTGCTCCAAATAACATGCATCTAGTTTTGTTTAGTAGGGTCCTATTCATTCTCTCAGCTGTCCCATTCTGTTGAGATGTGTACGCCACTGTTCTAGGCCTTAAAATGTCATTTTCTTGACAAAAATTATCAAAGTCAGTATTACAAAATTACAAGACCATTGTATGTTCTCAATACTTTCACCCTTTTATTAGTTTGATTTTCATAGTGTTTTCCAAGGTTTAAAATTCTGAAAAGTGTCAGATTTTAATTTAAGTAAAATAACCCAATCTTTCCTTGAAAAATCATCAATAGTCAGAACGTAATATTTAAAACCAAAAACAGTTTGCACAGGGGCATGCCCCCAAAAATCATCATGTACATATTCCAAAATATTTCTAGTTTTATGTACTCCTTGTTTAAAAGGTAACCTATGTTGTTTACCAGTGATACACTCCTGATGGAATGGGAGTTTCTCAATTTTATCTTTTCTAAAAACACTATTTTCACACAGAATTTGCAGACCTTTTTCAAACATATGTCCTAGTCTATAGTACCACAATTGTGTCTTATTCAGAGAATGAATAACATAAACAACATGCACAGTGTATAATCCATTCACTTTAGGCATATTCAACAATTCAAAAGAAACATTAATAACAACTCTGCAATGCCTATTCCTAATTCTGATGTCAAAATCACGTTCATTCTACATACAAAGTGATTTTTCTTAAAACTAGGAATATATCTGATTTTTTTCTAATGTTATAGTTTTCCCGTTATCAAATTTAATGGTCATAGTTTCTATGCCCTTTATTTCACATGCATCCTCATTCACCAGATGCACAAAACCATAATCAAGCAATGTTAAATTAGAAAACCAATGCCGCACGGGACTCATGTGAAAAGTTCAGCCATAATAAAAAATCCATTCATTTATATGATCAGAAAATGTTACAACATATATGCCACCTGTTTCATACGCACGATTATTTTGGACAGCTGCAACTTTAGCCTTATTTTCAAAGTTTTCTTTCACATCCCTTGTCTTTTCAAAACATTCTTTAGCAAAATGTCCCATTTTACCACAGTAGTAACATTTTTTACCCTTTTTACTCTTTCCTTTTTCTTCCAAAGAATCTTCATCTTTTCCATTTTCAAAAGAATTCTTGTTTTGTTTAGAATTGGAAGAGTTAGAATTCTTGTTACTCTTTTTAGAATGTTTACCTTTAACAAAGTAAGTATTGGATTTTCCAAAATTTTTTTGTTCAGATTTTAGTTCAAGCTCTTCATTTCTCAAAGCAGTAGTTATCTCATCAACAGTAACAAACTCTCAACCATATTCAAGAGTATTTAACAAGTCGTTATACTTTTTACCAAGAGAATTTAAAAAAGCAATCACTTGTTGATCTTCTGAAATATTTTCTTCACAATTTGACAAATCCTGAGTTAATTTTGTAAATCTATCAATATTGTCTTCAAGATTCAAATTTTTATCAAATTTGAAAGTAAAAAATTGCTGCAGAAGAAAGCATTTGTTTGGTATAGTTCTGGTGATGTATAAACTTTCAAGTTTTAACCGTATTTGACTAGTAGTAGTAGCCTCACCTACTTTCCTTAAAACACTGCCAGACAAATGTAAGAGAATAGAACTCCATGCTTGTTCATCTATTTATTTATGCCTAAATGCACTAAACTCAGCAAGTTCTGAAGAATCAAGAGTGTAAGCACATTTTTCTTGTAGCAACATAGCACACATTTTCTAGCGCCAGAGACTGAAGTCTCTGGTACCAGTCCATACACCAGTATCACATCTAGAAATTGAACCCATCACAACATGCATATAGTAAAAAAATATCACAAAGATTCAACCAGGTGCAAAACTCAAGAACAAGTAACTAATAGTAACAATAAAGATGAGAGCTAACTAAATTAGAGACAAACACATAGTTATAAGTCCTTTATCGAAGAATAACACAAAGTAAAAACAAAAAACAATAGTAACTTGTCTATAGGCAGTCTCTAATCCCCAGAATTAGAAGATCACACTGTCTTAAGGCAACTGAAATTAATCAAATTACCCCAAGACCCAAAAAAATTATAGTGGTTTTGATGGGGTTTGACAATGGATTGATTTTTAAATTACAACACTTTGGGATCTTGGAGTCTAGAACCCGAGGTACCCGATTGGAGGTCTGGAAAACATTAAGGCGGAACCGTAAGTTCTGAAATCCTAGGTGCTACTTTTGCAGTTAGGTTCTTAATTTAAAATTGCAACCTGAATCCTTTAGCTATACAAATTTCTAACCATACATCCTTTTTACAAACCCAAAGTAGGTTTTATGGTCTCTCCACAGTTAAACCCAAAAGCACAAAACAAGCCCTTCACTCATTGCTAACAGCCATCATAGGAGTCGTTTGACAAGATACGGTTCCGGAGCATCACAAGTTGAGGGTTGCGATTTGTACCAGGTCATGACCAACAACCTTGTTAGATTGGTTGCCATACGGAGTAAGCAGGAACATGATAAGGTTGTTAACATCGAGCGTGCATGTTGCTCATGTATTACCGATTAATTTTTCAGCCAAGATACATAACAAAAGGCAAAAACACATAAAACATAGTATACAATCTGATATGAAATTCTAGGATTCCGACTACGATGTGTTATCAAAGATTCTCCAAACTAGGAATTCCAGTTTTAGATATGCAAACATGATTTCATCATTCGTCATACAATGTCATAACGAAAGCATACTATGTAACAATTTCAGAAAATTTTATACAATTTCAACGTGAATTTCCGACCACAAATTGATGATATATATAATTTCAATCATTCAAGAATAAAGATTTCAAGATGACAAGGAGGAATATTGTCAACAGATGAATTGGCCGGATGATTTATGCATGATTTTTAACTTTTCATAATTGTAATTGATATTGCAATTCTGCTTTGAAGTAGAGAAGACAATTATCAAGCTCCCCACATATTGAACAATTAAATATAACATACTTCAGAGAAAAGCTCAAATATTCAGTGAGTCAAAAACATAAGATATCGATCTTACCCAATTTGATTAAATATGAAGTTTTTTATCTTCGATATAGTAAAGCATACTTTTTGATCGAAGTTCCCACAGATGACACCAATTGATGCGATTTGACAATGGATCGATTTTTAAATTTCAACATTTGGGGATCTTGGATTGATTAACATTCGAAGCCTATGGTTCCAGCCCCCCATATTCAAGGGTCCTCGTAGGAGACCCGAGACAAAGGCAGCAAGGAAACCCTAGTTAGACAATCTTTTTTGACAAATAATCAAATTTGAAAGTAAAAGATGGATTGCAGTTACCAGGAGAGTTAATCTTGACTCAAGAAATTAATAACCTCCAAATAGTAGGGACAAGCCAACAACAATGGGCAGCCTCGGTTGCCCACAAGTTTCTAAATATTTTCAGCCAATTAACAGTAAGAATGGCCACTGATTTTCCAAATTCCAGCCACAAGTTTGCAATTTAAATTTTCTGATCAAAAACTAGAAAAGCAAAACAGCCAATACAAATTACAATGGACTTCCCAAAACTAAAACAGTAATCAAGAAAATTAGTCCAAGAATAGAAAATAGTTGTGTATATTTAAAGAACCAGGATTACAAAATTCAATCCACAAAAGGAAAAAAAGAGTCACAGAATACCCCAATTTCAGCAACAATGCATAAGGACAGCCAGTCCAAAAAAAAAAGAACAGAAATAAAACTCTGCTTGCAATATACAAAATATAATTTTCTACAATTAGAATTCCAGCAAAAAAAGGAAAGTAAAACATAGCTGTTGTTGTCTTTTTCTTTGGGAGAGAAAAGCAACGTAAACAAAAAGCAGCCAAGAAAGTAGAAACTGAGTAGCGAACAAAATGTCCAGTGTGCAGTTGCAGAAATTTCCAGGCATAGAGTCTCCAAGAACCTAGCAATGCAGTCTCAAGAAATTTCCAATGACAAGAACACAGAGGCAGTGAACCAGTGTGGTTGAAGAAATTTCCAGTGTACAATAAACTGAAGAAACTCTTCTGGAAATCCGAGAGAAATTCCAGAAAAAGGGTAATTCATTCAAGGAAGCAGCTGGGTCTTCCATTGGTTAGAAGAACCCTAAGAACCCAACAAATATTAAGCCTAATTAGAGTTCAAAGGCAGGAATACCCAAAACACAAGGAATCTAAAAACCCCCAAATAATCAAAAAGATTGAGGCCTAAATCGCTAAGAATTGCAAGGAAGTGAGAGTTAAAGGAAAAACCCCCAAATGTTAGACTGTCGAACCCAATTTCAAATGCGAGAAAAAACCTTGCATGTGATCCCCAAATTTCAAAAACCATAAAAATTAGCTCGGTCAAAAAATGAACCACTAGGTATACTCTGACACCATTTTGTTATGAAAAATCGACCCGATTCCACAAAAGTTTGCCAAAACTCAGTGTATAAAAATGTAGAATAAGAAACATCAAAAATAGTAAACACACAAACGTGTTCGCCTTTACGGGCCTGGAGTTCGGCACCACCACTTACTTCTCCACTGAAGCTCCACTGGAGTGGATGTATTTCTATTCCGCTATAACCAAACATAAGAAGTTCGAATGGTTCACAACACAAACGTGTGCTCTTCCGATCTCAAAACAGCCTCTACAAATTACAACCTAAAACAACAATATACAAACCCTGCACTGCGCTTTCCTGACTTCTAACTATCTCAAAAAGATCACCACAAAGGAAACTTAGAAGGAAGAATATACAGTATAGAGAGAATATTGGGAGAGAAATGAGGTGTATGAGCAAAGCACTTGACCCTAATATCATGAAGACCCATTTATACAGTAGAAATGGACCGTTGGGATCCTTGATCTAAATACAACGGCCCACAAGAGTCAATAAAATCAGATTTATAAAAGTGTTGTTTTGAAAGACACAGATTTGCTTTTGAAAAATAATGACCAAATATTTTGCATACCTTTTTAAATTCCACATTTTGTGGAATTTAAAAAGTTAATGCCCAGGTTTTATTATAAAGTAAAATGTGTAGTAAAAATAAATTTGAAAAAAAATAGATTTTTTTTGATAAGGGAAAAAATAGATATTGAAAATATCCTAAACCAAAAAACTTAAAAGAAAATTAATGATAATTTTTATTTTTAGTATCATTGTGAAAAAAATTATTTTTTTGTAAAGATTATATTTAAAATTTAAAACATATTTCATAACGATTGAAAGACGAAAATATTTTTGTTGTTGATTAATGTTTAACTTTTGAAATATTATAGCATATTATATAAAATAATATATACTCTGTTCGTCTCAAATATATAGTTCACTATTCTTTTTTCAGATATCCCAAATATATACTCATCTTTCTTTATTAAGAAGTCTAATTTGCATTATTTTATTGAGTTACTCTCATTTAATACTTAGTTAAAACTATCAATTTTAAATGAGTAATGATATACGTACAGATAAGCGTACAAATATGTTTAAAGACGGGAAGTAAAATTGTAATTTTATCCATATATTATTTCTTTCTTTTAGTATGTAACATGTGGTGAAATTATAATTTTACGCCTTTTCTACACATATGTACATTCATTTGTATAAGTAGATTAATTCATTTTAAATTCTACTCATGAAATAAGGGTAAATTAGGAACGCGGATTGCAAAATGTATGTTTCCAATGTAATTTTTAATCCACATTAATTAGCAAAGTGGACTATATATTTGGAACGATGAAAGTAATATTTGTCGTTAGTTACAGCAAAATATGATGAAATGATACAAACAATAAAAGAACAATGTTGAAACAACCACATAACATTATGAGTAAATATAAAAAACCAAATAGAGTTATGTCTTAAAAAACGCAAATTACAAAAGAAAAATGATGAAAGAACTGCATATTATTTGTGAGTAAATATAAAGATCAACTAGAGTTGTCTCAAATATCAAAATTTACTGACTTATATTAAATAGTCAATTAATATATACATATACACATATAACACAAGAAAAGATGGAAAATTAATGGCCAATTGCGGCCATTCCAAACCCAACGTTCAAAGCCCGTAAACATGGCCGGCTCGTAGACTACCTATCTGAGTCATAAGTCGAGATTTTTGTTAGATTGGGTGGGGCCAACTAACCTTCTAAACGAAAGAAATTTGGGTACAAATGTATATTTTACGTTGTATATTCAACCAATAATACACCTGCATCTGGCCACGTAGGATGTACCATATAGGATGTACATTTGCATCTTTTCATGTCAAGTAAAAGATATTTTAGGCAAAACGGATGTACATCCTACGTGATACATCTTACGTGGTGAGTTGCACGTGTATTATTAGTTGCTTGTACCACGTAAGATATACATCTGCTCTACTTAACTTTCGCTCCTTCTGAACACTGACCCGCAAATTTTAAAAATGTAAAAAAAAATGATTTTAAATTTGTGGTAGACGATCGTTGTTGGCTCTCTGCCACAAATAAGACGAAGCGCGCCTATAGGCCTACAGGCATCATAATCAATGCAGGCTCTTCCGATCTATTAATTTTTTTACGTTTTTAACTATTTTTAATCTGTAGTTATTAGTTCAATTACTTTTTATTTGTTTCAAATTATTTTATGTTTATTTTTCTATTTGTTGTTTTTAATCCTAGCCAAATAATTTTTACCATTTTATCATTATTATACATAGGACAACGTAATTTCATATTTTTATGTCATAATTTTAACTATAAATATATGTGATATACCCAAATTATATATTTGGATGTAGTTGATAGTTTTGCATTTGCCAACTTAATTGGGTAATATCATAGTTATCAAAACCAGACCAGACCGGCCGGTCGGACAGGAAAACCGGTGACCCGGCCAAGTGTCTGGTCCTGTTAACAATTGTTTTACAGTATGTAATTGAATCGAAATTAACCCGGCTGACCCGACTGGTTTTGTAAAGGGCCGCTGACCCAAAAACCGAATAGCCACTCCTCTTTTTCATCGTCATTCTCTCATTGTAGTCCAACCATCCAACAATAACAATTCACAAGCCTACTGATCCAAAAAAAAGAAAAGAAAATCACAAGCCAAAAATTCCAATTCAAGGTCTGTTTCTTGTCTTCTTCTTATTGCCATATAGTTGTCTCAACGATGAAGTATTGTTTTTAATTCCTAGTTGGTATTGTTTTTAATTCATGTTGCCACATCGTTGTTTTAAAGATTTATGAAGTCTTTTTTGTTGGTGCTTAGATCAGATGACAATGTTTTTATTAGTAAAAAAATATTTATTGGTTTCATTTTCATTTGTGTAATAATATTTAATTACAAAATTATAGTAGAATTGACACTAATGGCAATGACGCATGCTATATTTGTTAAAAATAATTCAACGAGTTGATCAGAATTGACCCGTAGGTTTGATTGCCGAGTTATCGGTTGAACCAGTGAACCAATGACCCAAGTCATAGGCCGGTTCAATGTCCGAGCATGGTCTGATAACTATGGGTTATATGTTCTAACCATAGTGATGTAAATTAATAAATATTTATTTGTGTTGTTAATTTTCAAATTTCAAATCTCTAGTTCAAAAATGAATAATTAGTTAGTGACATCTAAGTGGGTTTCGCACACTCTAAGTTTGGGTTCAGTTCCACTTGCCACGTTCCCTTTGTAATATTAAAAAAAATATATATATATATATTTATTATTTCAAAAAAATACTTTATTGACAATATTTAAATTTCAAGTTTTAAATTTGAAAATCTAACCCAAATATAAGTGGATATTTCATAAACATAATTTTATTTGAATAACCAAACTATGAATAGGAACTTATTATTTATTTTTTCATGAATATGTGAACAAAGTGGGCTGAATTATTTGGACTGGGTCAAATCATGACCCGTATGGGTCAGGCAGCATAGGCTTCGAGACTGGGCTGGTCATGGCTAAACAATCTGAGCCAATCAGTGATGCAGAACATAAGCAACAAGATTTGTATTGTAGTTGAACCATTATTTACCTCCATAGGTATACATAAGAATGACTTGTAATCTTTTCTTTTATACTTTTCCAAATTACCCTGAGCATCACCTCCAATTTATCAGAGCTATATTATAATTTAGAAAAGCATGTTATTTTCCATAACAAAATCATACTTAGAAAACCCAAAGAGTCAATAAAAGTTAAAACACCTATAATGAATAAGTTAAATGACTAATGCTAGTAAAACTTAGTATTGATAAAGGTTTTGTTTATAATGTATTGAGGCTCATCAAATAAAGAACCCAACACATTTTTCGGATCTCAATTATGAATTATACACAAAAAGTTAGGCAAATTTCCGTCCGAGTATACAAAAGTACCAACAATTGAAGAAAACTGGCCCCTATTAGGGAGGGTGGTTAGCCCCATATATGGGCGTGGTTGGCCCCCCTATGGCTAGCTCCTTTAGAAGGGCAGCTGGCGCCCATCCTTTTTTCTTGGGAGCGGCTAGCCCCTCATGGCTGGCCCCCCCAATCTTGGGGGTGGCCAACCCCCCAAATAGGGTGGCTAGCCCTCTTTACTAATTGCAAGAAAAAGGGTTTGACTTATTCTTTGTATTTTTCACAATTTAGTCTACTACCCCCTAGCCCTCCTTACTAATTGCCAGAAAAAGGGTATATTCTTTGTATTTTTCACAATTTAATCTACTACCCCCTTGCCCTATTTGTAGAAATTTTTAGGGGCTTGTTTTGCAATTTTTAATTATTTTTTAATCCTTGTAGTTTCTTATTTATTTTTTCTTAGTCCCTTAAATAGACTATCATAAATATCCAAATACTTTACATATGGTATAAGAAAATTCTACAAACTCATATAAAAGACCATAGTCTCATAGAACCCAATACTTATAATTCCATATAAAAATGTTGACATGTCATCAACATCGAAAAATTATATGAAATATTACTTTCTAAATTTTGAAGTGTTACAAATCCTTCTCCCCTGAAAGGAATTTGATCCTTGAAATTTATTTGTTGCATCTATATACCTTATTGTTATGATACATATGATGCGTTACTTCAATGATATACTTCTTCCCTTAAAAGACTAAATGTCATAAAAAAACACTTACACGTCCAAGATTATTCCTATACCCATTTACATTCCTATACTCATATATCAACTTTTGTCCAGAATATTATTGTGCTAAGAATCTTCGAGCTAATAACTTGCTTAAAACTGAGAATCAAATGAAGTTCATCATTCACATATTTCTAAGTTAGATATAAACTTGCAATTGCATCATCAATTATCGATTCTAATTTCCCTAATCATTGCTCTATTTAGTTTGTGGTTGAGCCACATAAAATATTTCTGATATCACTTTTTCAAGAATACACTTAAAATTTGTAGTAAAACCCTAAATTTTCAATATATTTATATCATATGTAGCTCATATCTAAAAATCCAAAGTAAAGTAGTACCTTGTGCATCTAAAAAAAGACCTACAAAAATACTTTATCAATCTCTAATGGTGGTTGAATTAATTCAAAATCTCTAATAAGAAATTTCCAAATAGCATTTTAGTGATTCTATTATCAAGATATGCTCCTATCCTCGACTCTTTGTATTTACCTGAACATCATCTTATATGTTCATATAACCAGAAATTCATGTTTAGTGTGAAACCTATTTACTTTATCAACGTAAGTTCTGAAATTTAGCTTGGCAAACTCACCAATCTTTACATTTACCGTGGTTTATGTATAGTTTTTATCATGATTAGATAAGTAGTCTAAAGGAATTCAAAATACACAATCCATATGTTCATTTTACAAGGATAGTGGTTGGCATAAAATTTCCTGCCGAAAACTGGTTCTATAAGCTGACTCATAATGTGATGTCATAAATCCTTCTTTAATAAAGCCAGCTAATGTGATGTTGTACAGAAAAATTAGGGCATTACTTCAAATTTTTTCTAGTATTGAAAAATACTTCAATATTAATTAACAATGTTAAGGGCTGTAGAAACACGCAGGTTATCTTTGAATTTTAGACGTAGTTATGCACACTCATACAATTATACAAATGGGCCATGTTGCAATGCATGTGGGCCACCCGCACATGGGCGGGCAGGGTATTATTTTATACATGTGGGTGAGTTAGTTATTAATTTAATTATAAATTTTTTTAATCAAATTAAATTAACTATATAACTTAAAATCATCTTACATTATTGGAGAAGTTACACGGAACTTGACTTTTTACAGTTGACTATAAGTCATGTATATAGTAAATGCCAAAGAATCATATGCCAAAAAGTTACACGCCACACGCATTTTGTGTAAATCTATGATTTTAACCTATATGTGATTTTGTAATTGAAAAAGTTACATGAAATGTGATTTTTTACAAATGACTCTAAATCAGTATATGGTAAGTGCCTAATAATCACTATGCAACTTCTTAAAATAAAAAATTACACGACATGCAATTTTTGTTTCAATTTTTTATTTTAACTCAATGTGACTTTCTAATTGAAAAAGTCACATGGAACGCAGCTTTTAGAACCGACTATAAGTCATTACGTAGTAAATACCAAATAATCATTATGTGACTTTTTAAAACAAAATATTACACGCCACACGATTTGTGTCTAAATCTTTGATTTTAATCTGTGTGTGACTTTTTAATGAGAAAGTTACAAGAAATGTGACTATTGATGAAATATGACCTACTAATTAAATATGACTTTCTCTATATGTGACTTAATTAATTTATAGTTCTAAGCGATTTTTTTTATATGTGACTTTTTTAACTAAATAGTAACACAAATATAAATTTTTAAATAAGTAATATTAATTTAATCAATTCTAAGAAAATTATGAGTTTAACCCATTTAACTAATTGTAATTAATTAATAATGTTAATTAATTTCTGAAATGAATAAAGAATATGGATCTTTTGGTATATACCACTTTTCTAAGTGAGAGTTTGAAAAATACCTTCCTGCTGGAAACTAAATCCGAAAATTCCTTTTTCTATTGTAAAACTACCCCTAAACAAATTTTTATTAAATTCAATTACTATTATTATTAAATTGAGTTTTATAATATCTAACAAACGGAAACATTGTTGCCCATTTTGTACGAGATGCTGCCAACTGCTGTCGCCCTTAGTAATAAATCTACTAGGAAAAACATAGTAGCAACTAGAGGAAAATATGGTAACAAGAAAAAAAATGGCAAAAAAAAAAAAAAAAAAGAAAATATATAGATGTTACTCACAAAAATGTCATGATAATGACTAGTAACAAACAAAAATTATGTTAACAATGTTTTCCTTTTGTCAAAACACTATTACAATGGTAACAAAACATGTCTCACGGTAACAAGGCTATTGTGAAAAATATGGTAACAAAACATGTCTCATAGCAAACCGAAGAGTAACAAAAGAAATGGCAACAACCCATACAAACCATTGAGGAAGCACGATAAACACCAAGAAACCCAATAATCACTTGAAAAGCATATTGTGAAAAATATGGTAACAAAAAAATAGATAAATGAAAAAGAGATAAACCAAAACCTATGACAATTTTGACGTCAGGATCTCGAAAAAAAATTATGCAGAGTCCAAATCTACGAGATCTACACCTCTTTTGAAGGAGGCGCAAATCAAACCTCTGTTGGTGGAGTCAACTGGTGGCTCCATCATTGGAGGAGGCATTGCAAAAATAGAGGTGGGTTGTGGCGAAAGATGAGATTAGAGATGGTGGTGGTGGTGCTGGCAAATCGGTGATGCTGAAGCAAATTGTATAGGTAGATGGGCTGGTGATAGTTGTGGTTGTGGTGGTGGTGGTGGCGGCCGCGGCGGGCAGACGTGTGACGGCCCGCCTTGCTATTCTCAAAGTTTAACCTTTACCCGTCAAAAGCAAAGATGTAATAGTTAAGTCAATATTCAATTTGGACTAAGATGCATTAATTTAATTTTTGGGACTACAATTAAAGCAATTAAATATGTTTGGTTTACATGGAATCATATTATAAGTTTCGAGTTTAAATAAAGTAAAGTATGAGGTTAGGGACCAACTTATAGCAAAGCAAGAAGTTAAGGGACTCTATGTGCAACATTTCTTATATATCTCGAATTTTCTCTTGAATTGGGCCATTTTTCATTAAAAAAAAAAAGAAACAGAGAAGTCGAGAGACGAGAGGGAGAGACCGAGAGAGAAGCTGGAGGATCAAGCAAGAAGAGGAAATTCTTGGGAAAAATTGAAGATAGAAATTAGAGGAATGGAAGAAGAACAAGGAGTAATAATGGTATGTAAGAAACTCTCACTTTCAAGCTTTGATTTCATATAAATTTTAAGGTTTTGTTTTCTTCAAGGGTTAAGAAATTTTATAGAATGATTAGTTGATTTGATGTAGTTTTATTGACTTAAATCATGTAAAATTATGCATAGACATGAAAACTGGAATTTTTATGCATGAAGTTTCTGCTCTTTCCACATTAGGAGGCCATAACTGATAGTATAAGTGGAATTTTAAAAAGATACAAATTGGAAAATGATCTTTGGTGAGCTGTCTATCATCCAAAATATGAATGACGCCATTTGAAGGCCGATAGGAGTTTTTATGATATGTTTTAGCTGATTTTCAAGAAGTGGAGAAATATTTTGGTGTTCCTAATTTAGTCTTCTTGAGCTCAATTTCATATATGAGGAACTTATATAAGTGTTCTACCTTATGGGAGAATTTCATGAACATATGACATAGTCCCTGAGTATAAGATGGTCTTAAAAATGCACAGCACAAAAGAAGAGAACTCAATTCGTGCTCGAATAGCTAAATTGAGTTTTGATACAATAAGTGGTACACATAATTGATGGAAGAGTTTAGTTAAGAGTGGAAATGAAAGATTAATGGGTTTTATGATGATGACATAATCTTTAGCAATTATTAAGCTTCTAATTTAGTATATAGTGATAAAAGGAACTACTAAAAACTAGAAGCAACTAGATGTAAATGAAATTTTCATATGATGTCACAGGAAATGAAAGACAAAATGATCTATATTGCTACTTAGCTGGTGAGTGGAACTTTCCCCATTTTCTTAAAATGAAATTTATTATGTTATGAAATTATATGATGCTATAAAATTTATGATAAAGTATCTCTATGGATTTATTTGAAAACTTATTATTTCATTTGAAAAGTTGATGAAATTGATGAATGAAATGTTCAAGGAATTTCAAGGATATGGTTTATTGAAATTCAATGGGTGAATGTTTATACGAAATGATGTCTTACGATTTTAGAGAAATGTTTGATTTGAAACCTGATTTATGATGCATGAAAATCCCCAAATGTGTATCCAATATGTATCCAATGTTGTGAATATACCGCCTACAGGCAAAGGGGCCTAAATGGCTCAAGTTGACAAAATGATATGATGCCTATGGGCGAAGGGGCCTATGGCTCAAGCTAACCAAATGAATGTCACCCAGACGAAGAGGCCTATGTGCTAGCTATAGCTCAAGCTGGTAGTTGTACCGCCTAGGGCGAAGGGGTCATAAAGTAGTTATGATTCAAGCTGGTGTCTACGCGGGTATGATGAAAAATGTATAAGGTTACATGATTTTATGATATTATGAATGCCCTTTTGGGTACATTTTATGGTGAATATTAAATGAGATGATGTTCATGATGTGCTTTCACATGCAACTATTTTATCCATGTTGATGTATACTGAGATTACAGTTTTTAGATTATTTTGAAATTCTCTAATTGACTTTTTCATTTTACTCGCGACTTTGCAAAGGATATAACGTGATTTCTCAAAGCAAGTTTATTTAAAAACTCCACTCACTGGGCTTATTAGCTCACATGTTTTCCAACTGATTTTCTTTTCAGGCAGCAATTGGAGTTGGGCAACACATTAGTATCAAGCGTGCTATTTCGAGAATTGAGCCACGACTTAATGAAATTGATTTGCCATAAGATTTGCTAATCTTATGATTTATGAGGCTGACATGTATAAGACTATTAGCATACAGTTGGAAATTGGGTGAATCATGTTGAGTTTAGTATATTCTTTGATCTATGAGGTGACATTGCTTATAATGAGAAATTATTAGTTTGTGAGATGTTGATGTGTTGGTGTTAGGAATTGATACAGGTTGGCTTTTGTTAATAAATTATGGGAGGTGCTGTCGAAATTTTTCTAGGATAATTAGCATGTTCATGAGCCTTGATGGTAAATTCTAGCTTTTAGTTGGAATTTATCATCAACACACGTCACAGTTCTAGCAAGTTAGAGGTACTAGGGGTGAGGGCATGTTAGTTTGGTATCAGAGCAAGGTTTTGGTATTTATGTTGTATTATACTGGCATGCTCATGTCACATATTTAGATAATCATGTAATGTGGGGGCAAGGCTCACATGTGTAAGAGATGTTGCCCCAAACTTTCACTGCTCCATAGAGGTAATGGAAAGAAAGATGAAAAGTGTATGGTTTAATTTATGATGATATATAATTATTGGAAGTTTGCATGCTACATTGTGAAGAGCATGTAGTCTGGGCAGTTAGCAATAATTGAATATAGCAACATACTTCATCTTATAGATGTTATGTGATATATGTTGTTCATTCTTTTGTAAGGATGCTAGATAGAATGAAATCTTAAATGTCATGTAAGACTTTTGATTATTAATAAGTACCAGAATGAGTTGTTGAATCATTTAGCTACGTGGAGAAGTTTTGATTAGAAATAAAGGTAACAAGAAAAGGAAATGAGAAAGAAAGTTTGAAGGAAAATTGAGAACATTGACTGTTTTCCTTTCAAATGGTAAAATTTTAGGTAATTTAGATTTAGTAATGGTAAGAGTTAAGGGAAGCATTTCGGAAGCTATAAAGTTGTTAGATGTTATGATGGTATGCTAATTATGTTATTAAAGATGTTCAGGCTTTAGTTGGTCATGGATTTACATGTTATTTCATTCACTTTTCACTTACTAGGGATGTGAATCAAGGATGACCTAGAATCTTTTAAATAGTCGTCTAATTCGGTAAATCCATTTGTGCTCTTCCGATCTGCTAATAGTGTGTAAAATAATTGTTGCTTTGATGTGCAAGACATGAAAGTGAGTCTAATATCATTTGGGATTTATGATTTTGATGTTATATTGGGTATGTACGACGTAGCTGGTAAGCATGCTTTATTGGGCTGTCCTCAAAGAGGAATAGTACTAAATTAAGTGAGCATGACAGCGGAAAATTATTTTACAAGTTAGTATTGGTCTTATTATCTTAAATGTAACAACTGATATGGGTATTGAAGTCGAAGAGTGATTCAAAAGGAAATGCAAAGTGTATTGAAGAAAAGATGCAAAGCATATTGGATGTCCTAATGGTATGGGATTTTATAATATATATTTCTAGATGACTTTCCAGATTACACACGGGTAGAAAGATTGAAATTTTGATTAATTTAATTTTGAGGAAATAACTTTTGCCTTATAATTTGAAGAAAATCTAGGAAAGAAGGATGAAATGAGGAAGAAGAGCTAAGAGACAAGCAATACAAAGTAAGTTTAATCTTGTTTCTATTTTTATTTTCATTAAGAACAAGTTACGAGTTCTTTTCTAGGGTTCATGGAAAATTCTTCTAAGGTTAAAGGTTTAGTTATAATCTTGTTTCTATAGCCTATTTGGGATGATATGGTCCATGGGATGTGAAAATGGAAGCTTGTAACGTGGATATTGAAGTGGGAATTCATGACGCAATATAAGTTATACAAAAGGGAAATGATGGTTTTATGAGTTTAATTATCTATTCAAGGTTCTTGGAATATTGGCTTTGTTTGAAACTTAAGGATTTAAGTATTTGTGTCGATTTAAAGATTTGGAACGAGTTGATATATCATTAAGCCCGATCTTGGTTATTTTGTGACTAAAGTTATGCGGTTAGAGAGTGAGAAGTTAGCATGCAAAATGGGGAAATTTATGATGGAAAGAAGGGACACCAAGGCTGAGTTTGGTGAGGAAAATGTTGTTGGGGGTTTAAATTCATGAACATTATGACACTTTGTTGATTGAAGTATGGTGAAGGATGGCCACAAGAAATGGATATATTATATGTAAAATATCAAGTTTTAACACGGTTGGCCAATAATGTGAAAATGAGTAAGAGTTAAATTGTGATTTATTAGGTTGATGATTTTGTTTGATATGAATGTACATGAAGTGATATTGGTAAAGTATAAGTTGTAATAAAAGTGTATTGGCATTATGTATTCTTCAGAGATTTAGTAGTTTGATACCATTTAATTTATGAATCTGAATAAAGATTGAATTATGGGAAGAGCTTACGTAAATGATGATAGTGAGAAGGTAAACTAGTACAATGGGTGATTATGGAAAGACTACGTGTATGTATAGAAAGAATGACGGGAATAAAATGATTTGATAGCTTATAAGAGTAAGGAGTATAAGTGATCACATAGGAAATGAGACATCTTTGGATACAAGAAAATAAAGGAAGAAGTATACTATACAAAGTTGAAGTTAGAAGGGAATTACGGCTTAAGTGATAAATATATACTATTATATGTGGTCGAGTTAGTGAAGATTAGCAATTAAGTAATTGTAAGTGAAACGAGTGGTAAGGAAAAAAGAGGAGAGATTTGGAAGAAGCATATTAAAGTTAGTTTCTTATCATCTGTATGGATGAGCTACATGGAAGGGATAGTCAAGTGCAATTTTAATAATTTCATTACTCAAACCTTAAGATTGTTGAATTTCGTAGCCGAAATTCTTTTGAAGGAAGTAAGATTGTGACGACCTGCCTTGCTATTCTCAAAGTTTAACCTTTACCGTCAAAGTCAAAGATGTAATAGTTAAGTCAATGTTCAATCTAGACTAAGATGCATTAATTTAATTTTTGGGACTACAATTTAAGCAATTAAATATGTTTGGGTCTATATGGAATAATATTATAAGTTTGGAGTTTAAAATAAAGTATGAGGTTAGGGACTAACTTATAGCAAAGCAAGAAGTTAAGGGACTCAATGTGCAAAATTTCCTATATATCAAGAATTTTCTCTTGAATTGGGCCATTTTTCATTAAAAAAAAAAAAGGGAAACAGAGAAGTCGAGAGATGAGAGGGAGAGGCCAAGGGAGGAGCTGGAGGATCAAGCAAGAAGAGGAAATTCTTGGGAAAAATTGAAGATGGAAATTGAAGGAATCGAAGAAGAAGAACAAGGATCAATTATGGTACCTAAGAAATTCTCATGTTCAAGCTTTGATTTCATATATATTTTAAGGTTTAGTTTTTTTTTTTTCAAATGTTAAGAGATTTCATAGAATGATTATTGATTTGATGTAGTTTTATTGATTTAAATAGTATAAAATTATGCTTAGATATGAAAATTGGAATTTTTATGCATGAAGTTTCTGTCCTTCCCACTTTAAGAGGCTATAACTGATAGTATAAGTGGAATTTTAACAAGATACAAGTTAAAGAATGATCTTCTATGGGTTTTCTATCATTTAAAATTTGAATGACGCCATTTGGAGGCCAATAGCAGATTTTTAGGAAGTGGAGAAATATTTTGGTGTTCTTAATTTAGTCTGCTTGAGCTCGATTTCATATTTGAGGAACTTATGTAAGTGTTCTAACTTATGGGAAAATTTCATGAACATACGATGAAGTCCCTGAGCATAAAATGGTCTTAAAATTGCATTGCGCAAAACAAGAGAACTCAATTCGCTTTTGAAGAGTTGAATCAAGTTTTGATACAATAAGAAGAGTTTAGTTAAGAGTGGAAATGAAAGATTAATGGGTTATTATGATGATGGCATAATCTTTAGCAATATTAAGCTTCTAATTTAGTATATAGTGATAAAAAGAATTACTAAAAACTAGAAGGAACTAGATGTAAGTTAAATTTCATAAGATGTCACAGGAAACGATAAAGGCTCAAAGGAAATGAAACACAAAAGGATCTATATTGCTACTTAGCCAATGAGTGAATCCCTATTTTCTTAAAATGAAATTTATTATGTTATGAAGTTATATGATGCTATGAAATTTATGATAAAATGTCTTTATAGATTTCTTTGAAAACTTATTCTTTCATTTGAAAAGTTCACTAAATTGATGAATGAAATGTTCAAGGTTTTTCAAGGATATGGTTTATTGAAATTCAATGGGTGAATGTTTATATTTAGAAATACAGCTTCTGTTTCTGCTGTAGAAGATTCTGTCTCTATTGTTTCTTACATGTATTGCAAATTCTGTTTTCTTGTTGTTTCCTACCAGTAGTGTAGATTTTGCTAACAATCTTAAAACAGATTTGCTATTTCTGCTTACTGTTTCTATCACATAGACAGACTTGGTCAGTTTTGTTCCAGTTGTTATGGCTTCATATTCGAAACTGTGGGTGATGCACAAGTGATTCCAGCCATGCCTCAAGTGCCAGTGATAGTTGTAACTCAGGCTGCTCTAACTGTGACTATTTCTGTTAATCATGGGGAAAAACCAAAAAAGTACAATGGTTAGAACTTTAAGAGGTGGCAGCAGAAAATGTTTTTCTATCTAACCACCTTGAATCTAGCACGATTCTTGACTGAAGATGTTCGTAAACTTGAAGAAGGTCAAGGAGGAGATGTTCAAGCTGTCAGTGCGGTTGATGTTTGGAAGCATTCTAATTTCCTTTGCCGGAATTATATTATGAACGGCTTAGCGAATTCACTATACAATGTTTATAGTGCAAAGACAACAGCAAAGGAATTGTGGGAGTCTCTTGAATAGAAATATATGAACGAGGATGCCGGGGCCAAGAAATTTATTGTTGGCCTTTCCTAGACTATAAAATGATGGACTCTAAAACTGTGACCAGTCAAGTCGAAGAGCATCAGGTTATCTCACAAGTTGAATGTTCCAGGATCATTGGAAGTCTTATGTACTTGATGAGCTATACAAGACCAGATATAGCCTACACAGTTAGTAGGCTAAGTAGGTATACAAGTAATCCTTGAACTAACCATTGGAAAGTGATTGTAAGAATACTAAAATACTTGAGATATATTCGTGCTTACGGGCTGCACTATACCAGATATCCGCCTGTTGTCGAAGGATTTGTGTTTATTTTAGGACTTGCTAAATGTACCAATGTTTACACAAATGGTAGAACAATTCAAAGACATTGAATCTACTGGTCAGCTAATAAAGTAAATATACTTTGGCAATGGAAGGTTCAAAAGGTTACACATACATATCCAATATAGGATTCGACTGTTGAACTTTATCACATTAATTTCAATTCATGTCTTGTTGGACGTATAGGCATTTTAGACATAACTTTGAGTATTATCCATTTTCTAATACTGAGATATGAATTCGGATTTACATTTTCCATGTCGAGAGCTTCAAAACCATATATTTATTTCCCCAAAATGGTGGTTGGGTCAATGAGAAATTGATTCTCAAAGTTTGTCATAAGAAATGGGTTTAAGTGTTAGGCTATCTCTTGCGCTCGCGTTCGTAGGGGGTGCAAATCACATATCAAAAATACACTTTGGCCCATTGAACTTGTGTGCGAGCTCGACCTACACACATGAATGATGGACCAAAAGTGGGTGCCTAAGCTGACCATGTTTTGCTGAAATAAGCTACGAAATTTTTTAACACTTAAACTATGTGCTGGAATGTGAAGAGTTGTAACGGGTGACTATTGGTATTGTTGGCATTCAACTGCGATGAATTCACATTTAATTTTGGCTTTTTACATGCCTTCTAATGCCTATATAAAGGACCAAGTTTGGCCTTTCTTGACACATGAAAAAACACAAAGTGAGTTCCCCACATTCCTTCCTTAAACCTCCTTCTCGTGATAGTGTAAGAGCGTTGTTTCGGTTCACCTAGGTAGGAACTTCACACAACTGTTGCAGAATTGTTTCTCCAGGTTCGACCGTTGTATCTTGGGAAACAGACATTTAGCGTATTGGGGACGAATTTGTTTTAAAGAAACTGTGTTGAACACATGCCTCAGTTATTTGTTTCTTCCTTTATTCATTTCTGGTTCGGCTGTTTTGTACTTGTGTTGCAGCTTCTGTTTCTGTTGTTTTTTACTTGTGTTGCAGCTTCTATTTCTTCCGATCTAGATTCTGTTTCTACTATTTCTTGCCTGTATTCTACCAGTAGTGTAGATTTGGTAACATATATATTACCATTTTGTAGTAGCATTGTTTAATGGACGCAATATTAATACGTATTAAACCCATTAAGAAAATGATCGTTGAATTTTTTAAAAAAAAGGAACTCTATAAAATAATTAAAGTACAAATAATAATAAGATTGAAAAAAAATTATTGATATGGATGGCTAGCTTCTCATTAAAAAGTAAAATATTATATACAAACAAAATAAAAAAGCCTAACCACTTAAACTCAAGTGAAAAAACCAACTTTGGTAAAATAAAATAAAAAATGGAAAGAGTTTTCTTCCTTTTTACATAAAAAGAAAAAGAAATGGGAAAAAATCAAGTATTTGACGTATCAAACACCCTCTCAAGTACATAACAAAACCGTGAATGGGCTTATACTCTTTAAAAATAAAATTTAATCCAACTCAAGTGATTATAATCTATCATTTCATGGCTTTTCCTGCTTTACGACTCTTGGAAGCTTGGCTAAATAATTTTGAGGAGATGGCCTAGAGTCACTCCCATCAGCATGGAGTTTCACGGGGTGTGTACAACCTTCAAATTAGATTCTTCCATTGGATGAAGCAAATTAAGGAAATCATTGTTATTTGTAATAACATTCACCGAATAACCATCTATTTGGGATTCTACCTATCGAAGTTTATGTCAACATAAAACAGAAGTCGTTCACCAGCTATTTCCTGTATTTCTTTTGGAAGGCCATTCACAGAAGTAAATCCCAAATTATTTAAAGATATTTGAGTTATAGGGTAGGTTTTTAATACATATAAACATGAAAAACATAGTAGGAAATATGTAAAATAAGCTGAGACACTTGCTGCTTGAGTTCATTGGCCGTCTTATGAATCAAGTAGAAAGCTTCACGGTCCCAAAGGGTAAGAGTGGAAGACTTCATTCTTTCTTCAACAGTTATCCTCAATAGGTTTCTATGAACACTATCGGGACACGTCAGCCCACATTTATTATAAAAATACTCATTCCCTTGAGGGGTTAATTTTGCTCTACAGTTTTTCAGCAAAAAAAGATAGCACCAGTTACTCCTAGATAACACAGTTATCTTTGCAACAATCCAAATGCCTGTCTTCTACTCCTCACAAAATAATATAGTGTTTAAATTAATAGAAATAAACAGTACGATTCTATAGAAAAAATACTTTATAAATATCCTATATATGCATATATATATATATAGTGTTTCAAAAATACCTCCTTAATAGCAAGCATCTTCTCAACATTTTTCACATAAGATACAACATTTAAATCAGGCATGCTCTAAGATGACGAGGAAAAAAGCAGGCTATTTACTTGTGAGGAGCTGTCATCTTGACTTTAAAAGCTGAAACCCATAATATAAGGGAAAAAAAACAAGATATACACATTATAATTTACATCATTATTAGCACATTTAATTAATATTGTGAGCAAAGATAGTGTCGATCTAAGTCCTAGAATAGTATAGTTTAAAAAACATACAATAATACAATTTAACAAATATACATGATTTTCACTCAAGGTCAACTAATAGTGTTACAATTTATTATTCATAAATACAAAAATTGTAACAACACACAAAAATATAATTTAAGTGCCAATATAAGAAAAGACAAAAAATGTGAAAACATAGAACACTATGAGAACAAAGAACAAAGATTGCCAAAATATAATAGAAAGTAGTTAAATAATTTTGACTTATTATAATTCAAAAAAAAAAAAAAAACATCATCATTAATTATGGGAATAGATGTCCGCACGGACAGATCACTACACTCAACATCATCGCTTGTAAAATTTCCCGTGATTTAAAAATAGACATGCAACTTTGCCAAAGATGCTTACCAAGAATATTATGAAATGTATCATCTGTAAAAATAAATAGTAATTATAATAAAAATAATAAATTATAATAAATCATCAGCAATTAATATGATGATAATACCTATTACAAATAAAAAATAATAAACTATAATGATTAATAATGTACACAATATTTTTATTCATAAAACACAAAGGTGAAAACAACCGTAAGCTTAAATTGTAAAAATAACAACCATAAGCTTAGAACCATAAGCTTAAATTGTACACCACATTTTTATTCATAAGCTTAGAATCATAAGCTTAAATTATAAAGATAACAACCGTCATCTGTCATGACATCTTCAACTAGGCTAGTTGTTAGAATGAAAAAAAAAAAAATTAGTTATAACAGCTAAGAAATGACTAAATTACAAGAAATATTATCATTATAGACAACTAACTAATTTGTCAATTATGTTTATTTTGCAAACCGTATTATTGTCATGGCCTTTAAAATTTTAACTTACTACTTACAAATACTAAAGAAGGCATTAGTAGAACTTCAAATATTAATGGAATATTACTTGCACTGAGATTATTAACTATATTGCTCAGTCGTGCAGATTCTAACAGATCGATATAATTTCTTATTGGTAAGAAACCATATGATGTACCAACATTCGGAATAGGTGCAGAACTTAGGGAAGCAGCATTGCAACCGATCGAAGAACTTCAGTAATTGATATATTAATTGATTAAGTATTAATAAGAATCAAAGTAATATCTTTCAAAGATTAATGGTTAACAATAAAAATAACAATAACATAATAACATAAACATCTACCATAAAAGGATGTAATAATTGTAAGTAAAAAGCAATTACCATTAGTGACATCACTTAAAGGTAATATGAAACATGAGCTTGACAAACCATCAAATAAATTTCCAATTGAATTACCAGAAGAAGCATTTCCAACACCAAGTACACGAGCCCTTTTTGATGGAGTGCTCTGGTTCATTGTCTAGATTATAACATAAATTCAATTAATTTCAACACTCACCAATTCAATTAATTATCCAAACAAAATTGAAAAGTAGAATATCTGAGTCAAGTACAATACCAATCTCATCTCGAGGCCTTCCTCTTCCCTAGAAATTATAGTTGATTTGGTGAGTTTCTTCATTTTTATATATAGATGTACCAACGCCTACAAAAATAAATTTAAATAACTCAGTTACGTAATTTCAATCGCTATACTTGAACATACTCTACATGTTCAAACAATAAAAACACATTCCAATGCTCAACATGAAAGCATATATAAATTTAAAAAAAAATGAATTTAGAACAATGGAAAAAAGCAAATAAAATAAAGAACCAAAATTTAGTCTTTCTCAATCCAAGTAACAAAGAAATATGAAAGAGCCTTAGCATCAACCATTAGTAGTTCAAGCTTATTAAACAATGTCATGCAATATTCTAAATAAAAATATAACCCTATTCACCAGCATTAAATAGTCATAACTACTACCTGGTGCTTAGTATATGAGGATTTGTGTATTGTAGCTTACGATTGATTAGAGTATAGAAATGCTCATTTTAAAAAGTAGTAAACCTCTAAGCCTGACAAATTGTTTTAAGATGATTATGTGTAATCCAAGAAGATTGACCTAACCCCCAGTAGATCTTTGACATAAAGACCTTAAAAATGAAAGATCGAGGCCAATGCTTTATATATATATATATATATACACACACACATAATTCAAGTATATGAAATAGAATTCACAAAAATGAGCTAAATATAATAATGTAATTAGCCTATTACATATAAGAATTAATGCAAAAACTATTTAGGCATACAACATTTATCCGCAATGAGCAAAGTTTCAATCATTTGCTGTGAATGTTACCTAAACTTGGATGGAATATTCTTTGTTATTTTTCCACCATGCCAGCCTAAAAAAACAGCCTTTGTGAATCAGATAATCAATGCTTTGATTGAATTAATATAAACATTTAGCTTTTATACAATTAGCATTTAAGGTTTATCAAGGAATTATAGATTTTTTGGATATTGATCAGCCTGCATTATATAATTTTTATAACCATGCATCCTGAGCAAATTTTTCCCAAGAGTAGTATACCAATGTTCTGTAGCCAAACTTAAGCAGAACTCTTGACACCTCCCAGACATTCTCTTTTCTACAACTCTCATAGTTTTCTAAAATTAATTAACTCTGGAAAGAAAGCCTTTGGCTCTCATTTTCACACTCAGTTTGAAATGTAATATTGGGAGAAGGAGTATTGATGGCCTGTGTTGGTAATTGGCCCGCTTCGCGATGAGTTCCCACCCAAATCCCATTGGAGCCACTAACAGAAATCAATGGAGGTGGAAGAGCATTGTTTTTACTCAGTTTTGCCATGTCTAATATAAAAAAATATGCTTAACGCAAGCCAATTCAGGGTGGACAATTAAATATCCAAAGAAAATTGCCTACAATTAGCCACAGCCGGCAAAATTATTTCATATGCTAGGAACGTTGTTTGTTTCACTTCTTGTTTGGGTATCATTTGCGGTTAGTCTTAGCTCAGTCAGCAGAGCAACAATAGTAATTTTGATGTGAATAATGAATTTGGACTTAGTAAATACACAAAAGAGAGGCATATTTGTATCTACGTCACAGATTCCAATAACTTGGATTCAATTAAGTTTCACAAGTATGTGTATGAACATGAATCATCTATGAGCTATAATAAATAATTTGAAGCAGTATCTTTGTAACCGGCACACAAGAGTAAAAGTTCTCATGAATAGAACAATAATCGGATGAATGCAATATGCAAAGACAATTACATCCAAATACATATACATAAAACAAATATGAAAAAAAGGAGAAAATAAATCGACATAACATTCTTTAAGCCAAGCTTCATAGAATAAACAGTAAAAATAATTCGATAATAATCAAAGACAATGAAATAGATTCATACCATGGTTGTCAAATAAATTATTCAAGCATGAAGTGTACAATTTTAGTACTGCAAATTCACGAACTTAGTGACAAACAACAACCTGAAAATAGATATAGAAGGCCACACTCAGTTGTGATAAGAATCAGTAATTGTGTATATAAAGAACCATTGTCTTAAAAAATCTATAAAGAATGGAATGGAATTAAGAAAGAGAATGAAACCAAATACAAATACCCTGTGAATTCAGCCATATTGCAGTCAAGCTACCCATAAGCCTTTATGAATAATTGCTTCTGAAAAATCAACATGTATCAATTGTTATACCTAAAATCATTCATCACACTCACGGTGTGAAGTTCAAATTAAATGACGTCCAATGGAGAATAATGCATCTAGCAACACTGTTGAGAAAACTCTGCACTCCAATCATGAAAGAACAACGGTAATGTATAGTTAATTATGGTATGGAAATCAATTCCAGCACTCGCGAATTTTAGAAGTGTATTTCGAACCTTATAGTTTAAGATAACATTTACCTCACTTTTATATAATCTTATCTTATCTTATCTTATCTCATCTTATATATATATATATATATATATATATATACACTAAAGTAGGATAGTGGTTATATGCCATTTTTCTCGTCAAAACCACTATCCTACTTTTCTACATTCTTTCATCTCATAAAAATAATAATAAAATTATTCATAATAATCATAAATAATTATATATGAAATATATTATTAGATTAGATATGTGTAATTAAAATATAATGAAAGGAGATAAATTAGATCATATATACGTGTAATTAAGATACGTTGATTATATATTAAGCATAATTCGACGAAGATAAATTAAAATTAAGAAAAATGATGTTGATGATGATGATGATAATAATAATATGACATATATTATTAGATATCTGTAAGCATCACCATACATGATCTAGTTATAATTCCAAATTAATCAAATTTATCTTTACAATAGAAGTTACAAAAGATTTTTTTCTCCATCTCTTCACCAATTGCAACACCTATCTCTTAGCATATTTCATTTGTCCTTTTCCAAGACTTTATCTCTTCACTTATTATATAATAATAATCATTAATATATTCTTAGATATGTGTAAGCATAATCATACTTGTGTATCCTTTTAGTATTTATATTAACTATAAATAATTATATATTTAAGCTTCAAATTAAACATTAAGAAAAATGATACAAGTTTTTATGTAATAATAATATAATTTACCTCGTAAACATAATTCAACTCAATAACTAACTTAAGAAACTCTAACAATTACAAGTTAAATAATCAAATGCCAACAATTCACTGACTTCACCGCAACTGAAAACCATAACATAAATTATTCAAACAAAAAAAAAAGAAAGAAAGAAATCCAAATAATATGAAAATAAAACTTGATGGAGATAAATTAAATTTAAGAAAAATGATGATGATAATAATAATTATAATAATAAATAAATTATTAGATATGTGTAAGCATCACCATACATAATTTAGATATAATTCCAAATTAATCAAATTTATCTTCACATTAGAAGTTGCAAAAGATTTTTTCCTCCATCTCTTCACCAATTGCAACACTTATCTCTTCGCTTATATTTCATTTATCTCTTCCAAGACTTTATCTCTTCACTTATTATATAATAATAATCATTATTATATTCTTAGATACACATAGGCATATAAATTAAACGGATTACTTGCATTTGTTTATATATTTTGCCAAGACTCTAAATTAAACCGATTTGCAACATAATATGAAATATATTATTCGATATGTGTAAGCATCATCATACATGTTTTAAGTATAAAGCCAAATTAATCAAATTTATCTTCACAATAAAAGTTGTAAAATATTTTTTCTTCATCTCTTCACCAAGTGCAACACTTATCTCTACACTTATTTCATTTATCTTTATCATTCACATTCCCAGATTATACAAACTCCACCTCTATTAATAAGAAGGTATTTTCAATACACTTCAACCATCTAACTTCAATTAAAAGGCATATAAAGAGTCTATCTAAACACCCATTGCAAAACTTTGTGTCTTGACTTATTGTATTTTAAGGGTTAAACTGGGTTCACCAGTCACCATCTCTTTCTTTGAATTTTTTTTATTAGGTGTAATCTAATTACAAAGTCATGTAGTTAGGATTTTTGGTGGTTTATTAGTTTGGTAGAGCTTCATGATTATTAACATGGAAGGTGTTATTTTGAATTCAATTGTTTATCAATTTAATTTGTATTATCTGTATATAGCTGTCGTTGAATTCTGCATTTTTTGAGCTTTCTTGAATTAATGTCTTTATTTGAAGCGAATAGCTCAATGCGATACATCTTAAGAAGTATAATTAATGGTAGTTTGTATATTGATTATCGTATTTATATTGACACCGTGCTGTTTTTATGTTATTTGCATCCATTAGACATATTAAATTCCAATGAGGAAGTTAACCAAATCACTATAATTTCTAGCGGACATGGAAGGCCATGAGATGAAAAAGCCAAGCTTATTCAATTATATTTGTAATTTTATGTATTATTACTTTTGCTTCAATTGTTTATTGTACAGTATACTATAGCCATATTCTCATTTCTCTCAAATTCTTTTTTTATTACAATTTATCTCAATTTATATATGCTCCCGGTATATTCTTCAATTTTTTTCAGAATCTGCTTGTACGGGACAGAGAAGTCACGTGGGGTTACTTTGGAAAATATTGTGCATGTCTCATCAACGAATAGTTTATTTACCAATTCTCCAAACTTTGGTTTGAGAGTGCCATTGAGTGAGATAACCAATGGCAAGAAATCTCTTTCTTACTCTCTCTCTCTCTTTTTTCATTTTTTTATTTTTTCATTTTTTTTGTGCTTCTCTTTCTTACTCTTCATGATAAGGTTTGCCTTGGTGTTTTGTATTTTACGTTTTATTTTGGATTTTTTAGGCGCAATAAAAGAAGAAGAAAAGTTAAAAGGAAGAAAAGAATGAAGAGAGAAAATGGCGTACAATATTGCACTGTGATTGCGAATTGGTTTAATTTTGCAAATTTTTTCCTGTAATTCCTTAACTTCAAAATGTACAAGTAACATGTTAATTATGCCTCATTTGTTGACTTCAGTATTTAACACATGTTATGAGTTGATATGTTAGAATTTGAATATTGAAATTGCTCTATGCAGCAATTAAAGCAATTAAATAATTAAATATCTATGTTTCAAAAAAAAAAAATAAATAAATATCTCTGTATGCAACATTTCGATTGACCCAATCGACCACAAACATGAATAGTGAAATGAATGATGGCAATGGTATGACAATTGCTCATTATATATCTTTCATTTATGTTAACTATTCTCCGTTCTTAATATGGTTGATTCTGTTTATATATATTAGATTAGTAATATTTGTATATGAGTAAGTAATAAGGAATAAAATTGTGATTATTTAGTTTTTCTAATTACCGTGCTTTTTTTTTTTTACTAATTATTCTATTCCGTGCAATGCACGGGTATACCACTAGTTATTACTAAATAGTTTTGTATTTTATTTGTTATGAATTCACCAATTTGTTCTAACAAGTTGTATGTGTGTGGATGACTATTTGGATACATTGGATTTCTCACATTCAATACCCAACTTTATTATAATACATGTACAACAAGTGGTCCATAATGTAAGAGGATTACCAAATGTGCAAGTGGTAACAAAAGACAAGAAGCAAGTGAATTATCTATCATACAAGTATTTATCCAAGTTGATTATACAAATGGATTATCTATTAGACAAATAAATTAGCAAGGCAAGTGGTTTATCTAATAGATGCAAGTGGAGGACCAAGCAAGATGATCATTCTGATCTACAACTTGCAAGTTTATTATCAAGATTGTATATTTTAATTACAGAATTGTATTTTATATATGGCCATTTTGCCCCCCTCCCTTTATCTATAAATAGAAGGGTTGCATATCTATAAATAGAAGGGTTGCATGCTTCATTTATCATCACCAACAAAAGAATGAAAACTATTCTATAGCATCCTTTCTTTTCCTTCTCCATATTCTTCAATATTGTCTTTAGTTTTCTTTAATTTTACAACAAATTATTAGCATGAGATTCTAGCCCATTGACCAGTGTTATAGCCAAAGTTAGTGAAGTTCCAAACGAGTTATTTCATCCTCATGTTGGAGGTATACTTTCCAAACCTTTTTCTACCGCCTAAAATGGCCAGTTCTCATTATATTTATACATATACCATCTATATATGTTATGCCACCCATTAATGGCTAGATTTTTATTTTACGTCGTCCCTAAAATATTGGATTTATTGCTTATTTAACCCTCAAAGGTGATATAAGTTTGATGCCGGGTATAGCCTTTATGGACAGTTTGTGATTCTTAACAAAATATCATGTTGCTTCAGAAGAAGCACATAAGAATATGTTGCTACAATTGAAGAATATCACATGCTAGTAAATTATATTGTTCTTGAAGAGCAAAAAGAAAAATTACAACTAGAAGTCTCAAATATATTGATCTCCATAAAGCTAGAATGACTTTATGTATGACTATTTATATTTTATCAGCATTATATGTCTAAGTTTTTGTAAGTTGAAGTATTTGTTTTATATAAGAGAGCACTTATACTTGACAAGCTAATAAAAGGAAACTACAATGTTAAAATTCATCTCCATCATGCATGAACAACAAATTTGAGCTTGCCAAGGCCTTTGTAGTCTAGTGGCATCCGTACTAGTTGTTTACACCCTTGGTCAAGGGTTTGATTCCCCCCTATAATCCCACTGATATGTCAAAAAAAAAAACATTGAGCTTTTATCCTTATCTATTATATCTCTTTTGTACAAGAAACAACTTTTAGATGATAAATATATGAGTCTAATGTCATTAGAATTTTACGGTTCGAAAATTGGACATCATATGAGCGAGATATGATTTTTCTTAGCAACTATGCCAATGCTGCCCAAATTATAGTTTAGGATTGTAAGGTTTAGTTCTTATCCCTTTTGCTTGTCCTACATGCCATAATAGGTTCTTATACTTTCCATTTACACTTTCAATTAATAGATAAACTCAAAAATGGAAAGAATAACTAGATCCATTAATTGTATAAGTATTAAGAATTTATGAAATTTGACTATGTTATAAGAGATACAAAACAAGGTAACTAGTTATGATTAATATTTAAACGTTCATACAATTGAACTTTATATGAGCGCCAATGAAGTTGTACGTCTTTAAATCTTGTACTTGAATATGAATATACATATTCCCCTTATTATTATATCTTGTAAATTAAATTATGTGCCAATAAGTATGGTTTCTCGAAGAAACATAGAGACAAATAATTTGGGGAATTATTGACTAAATATCATGTTGTATTTGTTGAAAGATTATAACATTATTATCTCCTATTAAAACATCCTAGCAAGATAAAAATTTACTTCTGAAGAGTGAGATATCACAAGATATTGCGCACAATATTCAATATTATATTAGAATATCTTATTATTTGGATATATCAAGAAGCATGTTCCTATTTATTAATGTTCTGTTAGATATTTTTACTATTTACTTGTTATTTAAACATACATTATATCAAATAGCTTGTTGCTCCCACAGTAGCACAACTTATTATTATACTTTAGTCAAATATTACTGATTTCTTGAAAAAAATATATAAAAGATCTATACAAAATATTTCTGAAGAATATTTAGTTATTGTTCTAGAAGAAACAATGCTTTTAAATCTATACTAATTAATAATGAAAAGTTGATATTGCTCTTGAAGAGTTCATCATTTTATGATTTAAATTTAGTGAAATAATTTATTGGTTATTCTTGGATAATTATATTAGCACTAGTACTATGAGTTGATATTATTTCTTTATTTGTTCTAGAAGAACAAATTGTTACAAGTTTTAATATTCTAGAAGAATATTGAACTACTCCAGTAGCAGTAGCAATTTAAATAATTTAGCATGAAATGTGTTGCTCATGAAAAGCAAATATGCAAACTTAAATATAATGTTAAAATTCTTTGTTACTTGAGAAGTAGAAACAATTTAGATACACCACTTAACAGCTGATGTTTTTGAAAAGCACATATCCCCGTAGATTGTACCTCTTAAATCTATGTTGGTTGCTATTGAAATTATTTTACAAAATCTAGAAGATTTTATCCAAATCTTAACTGTAATATATTTTTATTATAAGAACTATATGAAGAGGATAGATCTTCGGATTCTTTAGAAGTTTTTATTTGATATAGTTTATTTTATTATCCATCTAGTCTGTAGATGGAGTAAATGAGTAATGTTAATATTGAGAAAAGAAATTCACATGTTCTTGACACATCATCGGAATTCATATTATGGATAATTAAGACACGGCTAAGCTACTGAATATAGCTAAATTATTATGTTTTAGCTTATTTGTGATTATTTAATTTTATATATTATTGTTTAATTATTAGTATGTATATTTTGATTTATATCTTTTGTGTTTACTTGAAGAAACACAACTTTTGAAATATATTAAGAATCTGGAACATTCATACACATAGAATGTGGTTTGCTTTTGAAGAGTTCAATATTATAGAATGTAATATAATATCCATTGTGCTTCTTGATGAAACATGATCTTTAGAATTCTAGTAAATAATCATGATCTTGAAGATCACTACGTTGTATTTCATTGCACTTCTCCATTGAGTATAACTTTGTTCATATTATTGTGATTCCCTAAAGAAATACAATGTCTCAAATTTAGTAATTAATAATCTATAAGATTATTTTGTTGTAAAATAATATTTTTGATATTATATTTCGTATTCCAGAAGAATATGATCAGTACCGAAATGACTATGAGATATGTTACCATTAGGACTTCTTAGAGAAGCACCATATTACACTTGAGTCTAATATATTTTGTTCTTGAAGATCAGAACATAATGCATAATATTGATGTGATTCTCAAAAACCAGAACTTTATCTCATATAAAACATAGTATATGATTTATCACAAACTTATCATATTCTAATTGAATATAGTGTTGCTTTCACAAGCACAATATATAAGATTTATTACTATATTTTCTTAAACAATAGACTAATGTTCTAAAAGAATATTTTGATATTATTCTTGAAGAAGCAATGACTTTTTATTTGTTATATATGTGTATCATTATTTTGCATGGTATTAGACTCAATAAGTTGTTACTCTTGAAGTAGCACAACTTATTATAATATTCCAGATGAATGCTAGATGCTATTGAAAAGCAAAATTAAGTTAAATACATCACAATTTCAACATTCTTGAAGAATATTACTCTATTACTGAAGAAGTAACAATATCTCAAATAAATGATATTACTTCAGATGAGTACATTTATACAAATCTAAATATGATATGATAATTCATTACTCTTGAGAAAGGCTAATACTATCAACATTCTAGAAAGAATCCTGATGATTCTAAAAGTTTTTAAATTGATTTGATATTCACATAAGTTTCCTAGTTAGAATCTTGAAGATTTCATGTGAGTTCATTTAGTCAGTAACCCAAAAATTTCTTTATGAAATATTATTCTATTATACTCGTCAAGCAATATAAATCTGAGCTATTATCATAAGAAATTTTATAATCATAAATATAGTGACGCTTTCGTAATGATTATAACATCATTCGAGTAGAAGATGTCATATTCTACTAAACCAGAAATTCAATTATTATTTGAAAGCTCTAGAAGAGTTAATCTATGTTAATTATCTTAGTTGTTACTATAGAGGATTGGTAAAAATTTACTTGTTATATATTGAAATAGAAGTTCAATTTTAAGAGTATTTTATTTAGCATAATTGGTCAGATCATCTCGGTTTAATTAATAAAGAAAATATTGAGAATTGTTTGAAGAACTTGAAGATTCTTCTCAAACTTATATATTGTTTGTTCTCAAGGCTAAGTGTCATCATCACAAGCAATATTTGGAACATGGTTCTAAATGCATTGGAACAAACTTTAAGGTGAATCTTACGAGCCCATTCACCCTCTATGTAGACCGTCTAGAATATTTATATATATATATATATGATATGAATACTTGGATCCACTAGAGGTCACATGTATGTTACAGCTCGTACCGGAAGTTTGCGAGATCATTTACTCGAACTAGTTAGTAAATCATATCCCAGGATTATTAATCATTCAGGATATTTCATTGCTTATAGTGTAGCAAAACTGAATTAGTAAATGCCTCAAGCCATTTGCTATACTATTTAATGAGAACAATCATTTTTCTTTCACATGCAACGATATTCTCATAAAACTCGCCAAATATAGAATTATATATGAGCCCCATTAAAATTGGCTTATAGTCAAAAGTCTCCATCAAAAGTTGATAAATGCGATATATGTATAATCCTTCCACTAGAAGAACTGAGATGGATATTTTTAAATGTTAAGATATGGTTTTGAGTCTCTCTGCATAGAATTTGTGTTTCATCCCTGAAGGATCATGTATTGTGGAATAATTTAAAGATTGTTATCTAAATTAGATAATCTTGTTAGCTTGAGGGGAAGGAATTAGTAGTTGATAATAAATAAATAAAACACATTATTATCCTCACATTGTAACACAAACTCAAATTTTCCAACAATTTTCATTTCTATATAATTTCTGACGACATAGTTACCAAATTTTATTTACCAAGTTTAACTGCTTCAACTTGGATTCACTTAAAATCTTATATGAGGATCTGATATTTACATCAACATGCATGAAGCATGATTATGATTGGTTTCAAAAGAAATATCCCTTATAAGAAAATATAGCAGATATATGAGATTGTCATATTGAGGCATAGTGCTCTAGAAGAGTATATAGACATAATTATTTAGAAAACCCTTAAAGTACCTAAAATTACTAGAATAAAGAGATCTCGACAAATTAGATCTATATTGGGATAAAATGGAATCAAAGGAATACTACTCAACTAAACATACTCATGAGTTTAATGACAGTGATTATAATGAATTAAATTTCCTAAAAAGAAATTGACGTGTAATATTGGCCAAAACACAAAGATGAAACCTTGTAGATTGCTACAATGTCAATAAAATATCATAAGGTAATTATGCACAAGGAGCGTATTAAATATGTGGTGGATGTAATCGAAACCGAAAGTTTCATTCATCAAAAAATGCGTGAATTTATATGATGAAATTCATGAAGGATTTAACATACCCGAAGCATATAAAGAACTAGAAGTTCTTATATACATTGTTAATTAATCAAAGGAAAATACATGTTGTACTCTTTTTCCCTTGATTGTGGTTTTCTCCCAATGGGTTTTCCTAGCAAGGTTTTTAAGGAGGCAAAATAAATGGCATACCCAAAGAACGATGTACTCTTTTTCCTTCACTTGGATTTTTTCCCTGAAAGATTTTAACGAGGCATATTCTTTACATGAAAAATGTCTATGGCATTTAAGACATTAATTGTACAAAATTCCTGAAGAGATGATGCGACTTGAAGTAGAAAATATTTCAAAGAATTGAAGATATTGGAGAGACATTGATGGCTAAATGCGAGAAACATTGTTTACTGAAATCAAAAGGAGTAGCTACACTCTTTTCCCTTCAACTGGTTTTTATCTCATTGGGTTTTTTGGCAAGATTTCAAGAGGGGCATATTCCATAAAGAAATAGTCATCCAAGGGGAAGAGTTATGAATTCACCAACTTGTTCCAACAAGTTGTATGTGGTGGATGACAATTTGGATGCAGTGGATTTATAACATTCAATACCCAAATTAATTATAACACATGGAAAACAAGTGGTCTATGATGTAAGAGGATTATCAAATGTGCAAGTGGTAACAAAAAACAAGAAGCAAGTGAATTATTTATCATACAAGTATTTATACAAGTTGATTATGCAAGTAGATTATCTATTAGACAAATGAATTATCAAGGCAAGTGGTTTATCTAATAGATGCAAGTGAGGGACCAAGCAACATGATCATTTGGATCTACAACTTGCAAGTTTATTATCAAAATTGTGTATTTTAATTATGAAATTGTATTTTATATATGGCCATTTTGGGCCCCCCCTCCCGGTCAATAAGTAGAGGGGATTGTATGCTTCATTGATCATCTCCAATAAAAGAAGTGCAAACTACTTTATAGCATCTTTTCTTTTCCTTCTCCATATTCTTTAATATTTGTCTTTGGTTTTTTGAAATTTTAAAGCATTATTAGAATTTTTATATAACAACTTGCAAAAAAATAATAATAATAGCCTCATCCGTGATTTGAATAAAAAAATATGCACAAGTGACTCTAGCTATTCCTCAAGTTCCAGTTATTGTTGTGACTCAAGCTGCTCCAACTGTGACTGTTCCAGTTAATTATGGGGAAGAACCGGAAAAGTTCAATAGTTTGAACTTTAAGAGGTGGCAATAGAAAATGTTTTTCTATCTGACCACCTTGAATCTAGCACGATTCTTGACTGAAGATGTACCTAAACTTGAAAAAGGTCAAAGAGATGTTCAAGCTGTCAGCGCGGTTGATGCTTGGAAGCATTCTAATTCTTTTGCCAGAATTATATTATGAATGGTTTGGTTGATTCACTATACAATGTGTATAGTGCAAAGAAAACAGCAAAGGAATTGTGGGAGTCTCTTGAATGGAAATATAAGACGGAGGATGCGGGGGCCAAGAAATTCATTGTTGGCCGTTTCTTGGACTATAAAATGGTAGACTCTAAAACTGTCATCAGTCAAGTGCAAGAGCTTCAGGTTATCTTACATGACATTCATGGCGAAGGAATGGTATTGAGTGAAACCTTCCAAGTGGAAGTTTTTATTAAGAAGCTATCCCTTGCTTGGAAATATTTCAAAAATTACCTAAAGCATAAATGGAAGGAGATGAGTGTTGAAGACCTTATTGTGAGACTTTGAATCGAAGAAGAAAATATGGCTAAAGATCATGGGTTCACTCCTAATGAACATGGCTAAGTCCATCTTAGTGGTGCATGGTCATAGTTCAAAAGCAAACTGAAACAAATCCGATAAAGGCAAGAACTGTGGCCAAAGCACTAAGTTGGGGACTGAGGGTGGAATTTCTAAAGTGAAATTCAAAGGAACATGCTACAATTGTGACAAGCTGAGTCACAAAGCTGCTAAATGTAGACTGTTGAAAAACAGCAACAAAAAAGAGCCAAACTTGATTGACGGCATTACACAAGATGTTTCTGGAATGAGTCTTGTAGCTATAGTCTCCAAAGTGAATTTCGTCAATTCAAATCCCAAAGAATGGTGGATTGACACTCGTGCTACAAGACATGTCTGTTTTGATAAAAAACTATTTAGTTCTTTTGAAACTGTTGAAAATGATGAAAAACTGTTTATGAGAAATTCTGCCACTTCCAAGGTCAAGGGGATTGGAAAAGTGTACTAAAGATGACTTCTGGCAAAGATTTGACTTTGACCAATGTGTTGTATGTGCTGGAAATTCTCAAGGATTTGGTGTCCAGTTATCTGCTCAAAAA
>CAVNYN010211291.1:0-26076 GCA_963692815.1 Nyctanthes arbor-tristis | reverse complement strand
TCATCTCTCTTTTTTCAGCAAAGAGATCGAGCTCGTTGGTAAGGAGCTAGTTATTTTTTGCTTTATTGAAATATAATACTCTAAGAGCAGGGACTTCCATCTCTATTGGAATCACAGCTTCAACTAAGTAGATAAGGGAAAAGGGGTTTCGCCTATTGCAGTTCGGCAAGTCATTCAATAGGAGCAGAGAACTGCAGGCAGCTCCTCAACCTAGTTACCTATCAGAGTCTTAAGTCACCTATTCAAACTTTGCTTAATCACATTATTGACAGCTTCGACGTGTCCATTGGCTTGCAGATGATGAGGAATTGAATAAAGATTCTTTATTCAAATCTCCATACAAAAAGTATGGCATTGTCAAATTGCCTGTCGTTATCTGTGACTATGGTGTAAGGAAACCCAAATGTGCAAGTGATTGACTTCCAAATGAAGTTTATTGTTTTCTGCTATGTTATGGTGGCTAGAGCCTCAGCCTCTACCTATTTCGTGAAGTAATCGACAGCTACGATAGTGAACTGAGTTCCTCCTTTTCCTTTTGGAAAGGGACCAATGAGATCAACCCTCTGTTTAGCAAAGGGCCATGGTCCTATTACAGAGGTCAGCTCTTCTCGCGGACTTCGGATCAGCGAAGCAAATCTTTGGCACTTATCACAAGCTCTGGCTAAGTCAATGACATCTCTTTTGATTCTTGGTCAAAAGTATCCTTGTCTTAAGATTTTGTGGGTGAAAGAGTGTTCACTTGAGTGATTGCCACATACTCTAGACTGAACTTCTTCCAACACAGCTCATGCTTCTCTGGAAAGAGGCATCTTAACAGAGGTCCAGTTAAACTTCTTTTGTATAATTTTCCATCTATCAGAAAGAATCTAGCAGCTTGGTGTCTTAGTTTCTTAGCCCCCATGTCTGAGGGCTACTATCTCCTTTAAGAACTGGATGATGGAGCTATCCAGTTGCTCGCCTGGTCAATCTCTGTAGTTTCTACCCCAGTTTTATCAATTGATGAGGTCGTAAGTTCTCCAATGGGAATGCTACTGAGCTCCCGGCTCCTTTGCTCGTTGCATGTTTTGCCAGAGCATCCATATGGGAGTTCTCAGCTCTTGGGATTTGCGTGATTTTATATTTCTCCAAGCCTTTTAGCTCTTCCGTCAATTTGTCCTGCTACTGGAAGAGCTTTTCTCCTTTCACCTCATAGGTTCTGCTTGTTTGATTTACCATGAACTTAGAGTCAATCTTGATAATCAACTTCTATATTCCTATGGATTTAGCCATACTTATGCCTGTCGAAACGGCTTCGTACCCGGCCTTATTGTTTGTTGAATTGAACCCAAATCTGATCGCTTGACAATGATAATGCCCTGATGAGCTGAAGAGGACAATTCTAGCCCTAGAGGTGTGCCCAATAGAGGACCTGTCAATGAATAACTCCTAACCCAAGGGTCCCTAGTCATCGGTGTTACATTCGGATGGCGTGAGCTTTGCAATGAAGTCGGTGAGAGCTTGTCCTTTGATTACTGTCCTGAATTGGTAACGGAGGTCGTATTGGCTGAGCTCAATTGACCATTTGGCCAAAAGCCTTGATAAGTCTAACTTATAAAACACTTGCCTAGCGGAGCATTGGTCAAGACATCAATAGTGTGCTTGAGAAAGTAGTGGCAGGGCTTTTTGGACGCCATCACTGAAGCATATATAAGCTTTTCCATTGGTGGGTATCTGAGTTATGAATCATGCAAGGCATGACTCACATAATAGATGGGGAGTTGAGATGTCCCTTCTGTCCTGACCAGAACTACACTGATTGATGACCCCAAAATGGCTAAGTATAAGCAAATAGTTTCACTATGTTGTGGCTTAGACAATAGTAGAGGAGAGCAAAGGTGTCTTTTTAGCTCATTAAACACCTGACACTCCCTTGTCCATTCAAAATTCTTGGACTTTTTGATGGTAGCAAGAAGTGCTTACGCTTGTCACCTGAACGTGATATGAAATGATTTAGGGTGGAAACTCGCCCGATCAAGCGATAGACCTCTTTTACTAATCTTGGTGCTTCCATATCCAAGATAGTTTTAATTTTTTCTAGGTTAGCTTTGATCACTATCTGCTTGACCATATATCCAAGGAACTTTCTGGAAGCTACTCCAAAAGAGCATTTTTTAGGATTTAGCTTCATCTTGTAGCTCCTGAGCACCTGAAATATCCTTTCGAGGTCTTTAATATGCTTCCTAGCTTGTTGGCTTTTGAAGAGCATATCGTCGACGTGGACCTTCATAGTTTTTCTAACCTGATCCTTAAACATGGCATTTACCAAGCGTTGGTAGGTAGCTCCAGCATTTTTTAGCCCAAGGGACATCATTCTGTAACAATACAGCCCTTTGTCGGTTATGAATCAAGTATGCTCCTCATCATTTAGATATATAGGAATCCGATGGTACCATTGATTAGTGTCAAAATTTTCATCTTTGATATATCATTTATAAGGCACTATATGTTCATTTGACAGTAATTCAATCATTTTGTTGAGGCAAATCGATTTTCATGCTACAAGTTTATTTTATATGAATACATGTCCTAAAAATGTAATTAATTAAAGTATGTATTCATATGCATATTGGCAAGTATTGTACATGAAAAAATGGTACTTATTGATGTATTTTTATGTTACAAGTATCAGAAGTTCATGGCGCAAGTTCATCAAGACAAGCCAGGATGTTCAACAGTTACGTCAACTGTGGGCAAGTGTCAAAGAAATCGTGATAACTTGAGTTCTAGATGTCCAATGAAGACGATTCAAGTGGAATTGGAAACAAAACTTAAAAATACACAAAATCATTCCATATGACGAGGTTCAAATTCGGTTCACAAAGTTGTCAAAAGTCATCATCAAGTTCCAAGTTGTGTTCTCATCAAGATAAGGTGTTGACTAGTCTACAGCTTTCACTATTTTGATCATATATGGAGTTATAGATACTGGATTGATGTGATTCAATCTGGAGAATAAAGAGAAGAGATCTATCTACAATATTCATCTCATCACTTTCCTAGATTCCAAACGTAAGTCGACCAAAAAGACGGCCAAGAAGAGAGAACCAGAACAGTTGACAGTCAAACTTTCCGTCTGCACAGCTGTTGGTTTTTCATGGATATGTCGAGCTGTAGATATCCAAATCTTGTTATTCTTGCTCCATTAGAAAGAAAAGTTGAAGAGATAAATATCATATTTCACCACCCAATTCTGAATCTGGACGATAGATCCTCCAAAATCGCCTACAATTTGAAAGTTGATGCATTAACCTAATGGCTGCTGGACAAGTGGGCAATGCTGACTATTTTAGACATATCTCGACCTACAAAATTCCAATTGGCCTGAAATGTTTTCTAGAACATCGCCAACTCGTTTTTACAGAACTTTTATTTTGTTGATAAGTCCAAATTCGATGAATATAATCAACAAAATACAGCTACAACTTCCATCATATTTGTTGGAGCCAGCCTGGCATGAGGAAAGTTGCAAGAAGATAGTTGTCCGATTTTCTCTTATAAAGAGCATTCTTATGGTCATTCGAAAAGGAAGCTTTTGGGAGAGAAAAATACATAGGAGGAGAAAGAGGCCGAAAGGCCGAAAGGCCGATTTTGGGACGAGCAAACTCTAGATGTGAAAGATAACTTCTCCTATTCGGTTCTTTACTCCTATCCCATGTATCTTTAATTTTTATTGTTACCTAGGTGAATGATGAAACCATGTTAGTTATATAACTCCCTATTTTGTTATTGATTCCAAATATTATGTACTTTAAACGTCCATGATTCCGATTTCATTAATGATAAATTATGCTTTCATCTCTAATATCAAGTATTATTGATTCTTAGAAAATTTATCTATGCTTGGTTTTGAAAGTTCAACACGTAATTTTATTTGACTACTTGTGATTCATTAAGTTGTTTACATATAGTGCTTAGAGAATTACATACCTGAAGCGAAAGGGGATCTACATTAGATTAGTTATATTTTGAGCTTAACGATAAATTACTTGCGGTAATAAAAGATTGACTTCTTATTATTACTCAAATATTGGAATCAATACAAGATATGAATTATTTAATATACATTGGTGGAATCTGCAACCTTGGTAATGTTTATTCTTTGGATTGTTTCGTAAACATTCTTGTTTTTACTACTTTATATTTTACTTATCAAATCTCAAAAATTATTTGGAGCTAGGTTAGAGTTAAATCTAATTCAAATTCATTGAGTTGTTCCATATTTATAGCAATCCTCGTGGGATCGACCTCGTTACTCTTTCTATATTTCAATCGATTCGTGCGCTTGTAAGTATTTAAAATTGACCCAACAACCATGAGTAAGCGTCCATGAAGTTGACGAGCTTATGACCTACAATTGCGTCCGTTATTTGATCAATTCTTAGCAAAAGAACACTATTTTTCGGGCAGGCCTTGCTAAAATCCGTGAAATCAATATAGATCTGCCAAGCCCCATTGCTCTTCTTAATGAGGATTGGGTTTGCCACCCATTGAGGATATAAGGCTTCCCTTATAAATATGTAACCTAGGAGTTTGTCCACTTTTTTGGCCAAAGTCTCATATCTTTCATTGTTAAGAGGTCGTCTCTTCTACTTCACAGGCTTAGCTTTGGGATCAATGTTGAGCTTGTGACAGGGTGCTTGGGCTTAATCCCCTTCATGTCTTTGTTTTGCTTAAGGAATTGAATGAGCTGATTCCTCATCATTTCCTTTAATTCAGCACCAATTTTGAGCTTGACCTCAGGTCTGGAATCATCTAACTTGATGATTTGAAGTCAATTCTAGGATCGAGAGTATAAATCTCCAAGGATGGTGCTGCTCTTACTACATAATCCAAATTACACTCTCATGCTGTTTGCTGATCACCTCGCATGATTTTGTCCCATAATTGTTGGGAATTTTATGATATAATAGAACATAGAGGTTGCTGCTTTGAGTTTGTATAGGATTGGCCACCCCAAGATAGCATTGCAGTTTGAGGGAACATCGACAACCACAAAATTTGCCATGATTCTCTTCCTACAGGGCTACCCTCCTAGCTCGATGAGAAATGTAATATACCCTTTAGGCTCAACCAAATCACCAATAAAGCCTTGGAGCCTGGTTCCATATGGCCTTAAATTCTTTGGGTCGATATTCATCTGTTGGAAAGTCTTCCAATAGATTATGTTCATAAAGCTGCCATTGTCCACCAAAGTTTTGTAAATTTTGATCCCTAACACCGGTATGGTTATGAAAAGGGCATATGCATGGGGATGTAGTGTGTCATAAGCATCCTCATCACAAAAAGAGAAAAGAGATCATTTGACTGGTTGGGGCTCGTGCTGTAAATAGGTGATAGCAATTCTAGGCTTCTCTCACGAGACCTCGCCTTTGTCTCTTAGAACCCTTCATGCCATGATTTTCTCTAATGAGCATACGGATTTCAAATAGAGGTCTATTTTGTGGAGCTCGGGCATTGAGTTCTTCTAGGGGATGAGCTTGTATGTCCTACCCTTGGTGAGTGGCTGTGCATTAACCTAGATATCCCCCTCGATAAGTTTCTCGATCACTTGCTTCAAGTGCCTCCATTCATCTGTGTCATGACCTACAACTCTGTGATACTTGCAATATTTAGATTGATCAGCATTCTTCGTGGGCTTTTTTATGGGCGCCTTGGGTAAAATGTGGTCATTTTTCAGGAGATTAAACAAGTGCTCAACAGAGGTGTTAAGCCTAGTGAATGGCTTTGGTGAGGTAGATGGTCCCTTGTTCCTCCATTGCTCCTTCCTAGACTTCTGATCTCTCTTTTCAACCTTTATAGGTCGCTTAGGTCGTGGACCTCCTTCAATGGCCTCTTCTGCACTGATATATTTTTCTACTCTCTTCAGGAGCTCCTTGTAGGTAGGTGTGTGGCGGGTCTTCATGCATTGCCCACTAAAAGCCTGTGTCATTACATAGACTTGATTTTATAGCTATCAAGAGCGATTCATCGGCCACCTTCTCCATCGTCATGACCGGCCTATTGAAACGGTCTAGTAGCTCTTGAGTGACTCAGACTTCTCTTGTTTGACTATTCCCAGCATCTCCTTAGGGGTTATCCTTGCCTTGGATCCCATGAATTGTGTTGCAAAATCTGAGGAGAGCTACTCCCAACTATGCACAGACCCTAGAGCCAAGTTTGCATACCAAGTCTGGGCATTTTCCTCTAATATTTGCAAAGGCATTCCACATTATAAGTCCTGTGCATTTTGGAGCTTCATCCATGACACATATGTAGAGGTGAACAATAGGGTCTTGCCATTGTAAGTTCCAATTTGAAGGAGCTTCATCTTTGGCGGCATAACAACTTCTCTGGTGGAATGGACGAAAGGAGAAGGCCTCTCCCATAAATCATCAACTCCTTTTCCTTTGGATTGCTTTTACTCAAGGTCGTTTAGTAACTTCCTCAACTTATCCAGCTCATGGACTTGTTATGGAGTTGACTGTTGACCCTTATAGGTTTTAAAGAGGAGCTTGATGTATGACTATAGTGAGAAACATGTACTGGGCTTCTCCTTCTTTGTCTTGTTTCCCTTGGGTGCGGAGGCTCAGTTGATCTTGGACTCCTTGGACCTTGTTGGGATTGAGGTCCTAGTCCTGTAAATACGCTACTTCCTCCTACATTTCAAGAAGGAGTTAGGATGCCTCACGCACTGCGAGTTTGCTGACTTGAGGTGAAACTTAGCCTCCTTCTCGTGTGTTCTCTTAGAGGATCATGTCTTATTAGGGATCTCTCGATGTATTTAGCCTGCCATGAAGAGTCCTCATGAGAGGATTCACTCATGTTTTGTGGAGACACCAGCGGGTTTTGCTGTTCTTGTAACCACCTAACTTCTTGGGTGAGGGCTTCTACTCGCCTTCTTAATGTTTCCATTTCAGATTTAGAAGCCGGACGTGAAGGGCCAGCTCCCGCTGTACTTCTCTTTCTGAATCCAATAGGTTTTTCTACATTGTGACTTTTCGTTCTTCGACCTTGGGAGTGCCTCTGACTCATCTTTCTCACCGGAAGCTTTTGCTAGGTTTTTTGTGAGAAATTCCCACAGACGAAGCCAATTTGTTGATGTCAAATTTTCAACAAATGAAATTTGTTTACGCGGGAATACAAATTTGAATCTACTTGAGCAATAAATGCGTGAGTTTGAAGGATTTGGTGAATTTATGAAGGAGAGTAAAGGAAAGAGTAAATACAAAAGAGAAAAAGATTTATTGAAGTGGGAAGAATTAATGATTTTGCATTTCCCCTTCTATTTATAGTATTCATTTTAAGTAATGATTACAAGTATTTAATACTTAACCAATATGAGGCTTGTACAGGCACAATCATCTGGAGCTAAGTTTCAGTTTTTTTTTTTTTGACTAATTGCAAGCTAAATGTTACATGGTGAAGACAAATGCCGACTTTGCAATTAATGATATAGTCCCATCAGCCTTAAGTGATAAGGTTTGCAAGTGGGTATGCAAGTTGCCTTCTAGCTGGCGTCATCGGAGGTCCGCAAGAAACAACCTTGCGAGCTAGATGATAGGAGCCTGGGATTGATTGGGACTGCCAGGTCATTAGGTCGTTGAGTACAATAGGTAATGTTGACCGTAATGCAAAATTCTGCTGACATGTTGACTTGACGATCACAACATTAATACTACTTTATGGCATGGAATTCCTTATTTATTTATTTATTGTTTTAAAATATGTTGGGTATATGTTGCCAAACAACCTTCTTATAGGCGACGATGATCAAACTCACATTCATAGACTGTTTTTAAGGATTGAAGCATTATCTACCGCTACGAGAAGAAGTCTAAGATTGGAAGCAACACACATTTATGTCTCAAGTCCAAATTGGAGTATTGAGCCTCTTGTTGCCTTGTTACGCTTTGACCTATAAGACATTCTGCATGCCCATGTTTGTATCTTGTTTTGGGTAGGATTAATTAGGGAAAACACCGCCTTTTATTGCTCTCACTGAAATTTATGGTGGTGAAAAATAATTCGTCGGATGCTTGCGGTGGAATTACGGCCAAACGTAAGTGCCCCAACTTCCACTGCTTCTTTCCTTTCTACACGTGTTCCCTCTTTTTTTTCTTTTTTTTAAAACTCTCTCTCTTTTTTTTTTATGTATATACTTGTTTCTTATCACTTGTTTGACTATATCGAAAATGAGTTACATTTGTGATTTTTTGCAACGGACTATAAATCACATTTGTAGTAAATGTCAAATAATCAGGCTTTTTACGGCTGACTCTTAAATCACATTTGTAGTAAATGCCAAATAATAATCATGCTATTTTTTCATTGAAGAAGTTACATGTATTGTGACTTTTTTTAATGAGTCACATATGTAGTAGATGTCAAATAATCATTATATGACTTTTTTAAATAAAAAGTTACACCACACTTTATTTTTATGTAAATTTATGGTTTTAATATATATATATATATTTATAGCTTTTAATTGAAAATGTTACATGAAATGTGACTTTTTACAACTGACTCTAAGTCACGTATGTAGTAACTATTAAGTAATTATTATGAGAGTTTTTAAAATAAAAAGTTACACATCACGTGATTTTTGTGTAAACCTATGATTTTAATTATATGTGACTTTTTAATTGAAAAAGTTACGCGAGACGCGATTTTTTAAAATTGACTGTATGTCACGTATGTAGTAAATGCCAAATAATCATTATACATCTTTTTAAAATAAAAATTTTTCACTACTGTAACAAATTCCAGCACACCTAAAACATGCTGCTAGTCTTAACTGAAACTGAAACATGCTACTAGTCTTAACTGAAAATGTGACTTTTAACTTACATGTGACACAATCTATATGGCATTTTTAAATTAAATACGGCTTTTTCTATTTATGATTTTTTAATTAAATATGACTTTTTAATTTTTATATATTAATTTTTAGGTTATGAAAAAGTGATAAATAATCTAATATAATAATTAATTAATAAAAATAAACCAATTCAATAGAAAATGCAACTTTAAGGTAATTCACAAAAGAAAGGAACATGGCCCTAATTGGATTTGGTTACACGTCCCCTTTCCACTGTATTTTTACGGCTTTATGAAATTCACAATGTTTTGACGTATTTTTTAAATTCTTTTTTAGATTGAGGTATTTGTGTAACTCACAAGACACCCTCATTTTTTTTTAAGCATGCATCCAACGTTCTCTCTAGTTCCTTTTGAAATTCAAATTTCTAATGTTTGTGTGAGGAGAGAAAAATCACAACCTTTGTGGTGTGATGGTGGTTAGTTCTTCCATCGAGTTTAGGGTGTTGTCATCTTGGTGCTTTCTTGTGGGGGAGTTCGAACTTCAGTCTAGGATTTTCACTTCGTTTCATCCATCTTATATTTTCTTGGTGTGGTTACAATAGATTAAATAATAAATGGAAAAAAAGGGGATTTCAGCCAAAAAAGGAACCTAAATATAGTGGATCTCCCCTCAACTCCACCACAAATTAGCAAATCAAGATATCCAATTGCATTTTTGTAAGTTGATCAATCGTGATTATAATCATTCTCTTCCTCTTCAAGGCAATTAGTTCTCGAATTCAAAAATCAAAAGAATAGCTTGGAACTATTCACTTATAACTCCAACGACTTGAATTGGTTCGCGTCGCTTAAAGTTCATATCGTTGGATCCCTAAGACAGAATTTTTAAAACTTAGAAGGGATTTCTTACCATGGTCACTTTAAAAATGTAGGGATCCTTGTACTCGTAAAAGATTATTTGTGAATTTTCCATGAAAGCCTCCCTATCCTCCATTTCTTCAACAACAATACTTGATTTTGGATTGCCTACACGAATTTCTTCAACACCAATTATATGAATGCTCTCGTCTATCAATCTATTTTCGTTCAACTCTTCTCTTTGTTTTTTCATCTTTCCTCAAACTTTCAACCTAATTTTTCGATAGAGAGTCAGTTTTTCCTCAATCTCAAATTTGTATTCACTCTCATATTTCCCACTTCCCTTCAACCAACCTTCTCTCTTATTTTCTTCTTATTCACTCGAGAAAGATTGAGTCGAACTAAGTGAAAATTAGTTCGTTAATTATCTTGACTCGATGATAAAGATTAAAGAGTGAAGGATTACAAAAGTGAACATACAAAGAAGTATCAATTCTTTGATAAATTTAAAACTCATTTAGAAAGAATAAGAAAAACGAATGAGAGAAAATTTTCAACTCTTTAATCTATGAAATAAAATTTTTTTCCTAAAATAATTGGGGAAAATTTCCATTTTTTTCTGAAGTACACTTACGTCAGCAATATAAATAGTATATAAATGCATATCGACTGATGTCCAAATGAAGCCCAATACAAAGTAAAACAAACTAACATTTATCTTGGAGAAATGCTCACAGTAGGTCAAGAAAAAACAAATACGGAGACAAAATCGTAAATCTGGCATTTAAAACAATGCAGCCTCATAGTTTAAAAAAAAAGAAAAATAATAATAAATAAATTCTAGCTCGTAATCAAGAAGGAGCGAACTCCTTACTAATGGATAACTTATGCACGTGTTCAAGGTGCCAATTTAAGAATAATTATTATATGGCTACGTCACATGGTAAACAATGCTCTATGTTCTTTCTGCTTTTCTTAAATAGAGGAAATACATTTATTTGTTTACGCAAAATTTTACTTAATTTTTTACTTATACGCATATGGCCATGCGATGAAATTTGATTTGAATTTGATATGATGTGTAAAAAAAAGATCTTATTTAAGTGTTCTATAAGTAAGAAATTAAGTAAATTACTACATGCAATTAAAGGTGTAGCTAGTGCCTAAGCGGTCCGTCTATACAAATAGATCGGGATCTGAATTTAGAGCCCGACCACCAATTATTGGGGGCCACGTTTATTTTAAAATACGCCTAACCCCCTTTAATTGGTGGTTGCACTCTAAATTCGGAGCCTAATCTGTTTCAATAGAAAATTTCAGTGCCTAAGGGCAGGCCAACTACACTAGGCTCACCCTTGAGGGTTGAAATTTTATATTTTACAACTTTTTTGGGAAACTGCATCAAATGTCTCCAACCTTTAAATTCATTTATTTTTGTCTCCAATTTTGAAAATCTAGCAAAATAGATGAATTTTATCATTAAACTATTCAGATCTATTTGACATGAATTAAATGAGATCTTATTATAATTAAAATTAAAGCCCATGTGACAGCAGTGAGAACATGTGTGTATAATGACATAAAAGTCATGTAAAATTTAATTTAAAAATTTTCCTTTCTACACACGTCTCATTTTTCTACATACATAGGCCACCTTTTTGTGCTTCCACATTATATGAATTTAAAGTTTGATTTTAATCATAAAAGAATTACGTTTAATTAGTTGTCAAACTAGCTCTAAAAGTTTAAGGATGAATAGTTTAAGTAATTATTTCATAAACAAATAAACTTTAGTCAAACTTGTACTTAGTGCAGTTAAAATTAAAATACAATTAAATAAATATTGCAGCAAATTCGCAGCAGCCAAAGATGAATATGTTTCGCCGAGTCCACTCTATGGATAGGAACTGTATTCTCTTGGGTACATGCATAGGCTGCTACTTGCTGGTCCAATTTGAAGTTTACTATATAATAATTAATGAATTAGTTAATTAAGTAATTAAAGTTGAACATTTCATATATATATATATATCAAACAAATAAATTATTTCAACCATGTTTCACGTGCTGTGCAATTGAAAATTGAGAATAAATATATTATAATTTGTCATGTGGACCCCTGAAAATTTATTTAATTAATTTCTTATGTCATGTATGGCATTTTATTATGGTTTACTAAATTACAGATTAATGATTTCTAGATGCTTTAAAATAAACAATTAAATACATCTCTAAGAAAATTGTGCAATTTGCTACAATTTTTTATGCATTTTAATTTCTCGTTAAACTCTCTCAATCTCTTGATTCTATCATGGTCTAAAATGACCAGGAAACATTGTGGGTGGAGTTCAAAATTTAATAAAAGGGTGTTTGATTGACGATGAGTTTCCATAGAAAATGAGTTTTTCTTACTAAAGTCCTATTTTTCTAGTGTTTGATTTAAATTTTTTTCATAGAAAATATTTTGTAGCTTTTAGTCACGTGACCAAGGAAAATATTTTTCTATGGGAGTGTAGATTTTTTTTTTTAATTTTCTAGGTAATTCATATTTTTCTCATGAACTTCATTTTCACTAATTCAATTACAGGTAATTTAATTGACAGGAAAATATTTTCTTTCCGACTAAATTTCATACTTGTAATTAAATGCACTCTAAATATATCAAGAAGGGATTAGAAGATATTATTATGCAAACTATATTATTGTGTGCAAAGTTGAACAGGCCTGATTTAAAAAAAAAAGGTATACAAATTTTAGGAGTCTTAAAAAAAAAAATATTAGAAGTCTTGTCAAATTGAATCTTTTTTTTAAAGTTTTATAAAGTCAATTTTGTTCATATTGGGGGAGAAAGCTAAATATCGTGGCATATTATCATGAAGATTTGAGTTCTGCTTATGACAATAATCATAGTTTTCTGAGTTTGACAATAATCAGAGTTTTAATTGTTGTCATTTATTATTTCAAAAAAGAAAAAAATTGTTCTGTCATTTGAGAATTTATGTCTTTTTCCCCCAAAGGAGATATTTAAGTTAAAAAATGGTGTTTTGATCACAATACAGATAATAGTCAAAATCTATGACATTTTCACAAATACACTGCGAACTTTAGGGTCTCTTTTTTTCCCCTTTGATATAGGGGAGGGGAAGAGAGGAAAATTCGAGAGGGGCAGATGTTGTTAAGTATCTCTAATGCATTAAACTTTCTCGAATTTTCTATGCAAGTGCGCAATTAAGACATCATTATAAATGATACATGATGAAGACAAGCATATTCTGGAAGCTACGTATGTTGGATTGAAAATTTAGTGAGTTGTTACACCAAAAACAACTAAGCATGAGGTCAAGTACACATTACTCTAAGTTCATTGGGAACCGATTATTAATGGCTCTAATTTGAGCTACTTTTAAAATTTTGAACACATGGTACGTAGTACTTAATTCGACTATTCATCTTTGAGAAGATATGTAAAGCACACTAAAAATGATATAATAAAACCATATATATGGCACACACATTACTATAAATTCATTGGGAACATATTATTAATGGCTCTAAATTATAATTTGGGTTATTTTTAAAATTTCAAACACATGGTAGTACTTAATTCGACTATTCATCTTTGAGTATATTTGTAAAGTGAACATTTGAAATGACTTGTCTTATCAAGAAAACGTAGTCTAATTAAGTATTGCCACGTGTCCAAGATAAAAAAAATTTGATTATAACCATGTCCAATAATAATCGATGTTGTCAAACCGATCCTTAAATTTCGGATGATCAGCTTATGTTTTTGTTGAGGACAGTATCTGATGAGGTTTAGTTTGGTGTGTTCTTGATGTTAGGGTTCTCCCCCCTTGGGGTTGTGTACAAGAGCTATTTATAACATCTTGGTGGGCTTGTAATCATTTTTTGGGCCTTAGGGTGAAGTCCATTAGTCATAAGAATATATCCCCCTTATTAGTAGGCACATTATTTATTAATAATATCAAATAGTATCACTTATCTCGGCAACAAGGGTTAAAATGCTAATTCTAACATAGCATGTGCCTTGTTTTTCAAATGTTTTATCATATGTATTTGACTTTATAGCATAGCGTGTGAATTTTCGTGATATTCATTTGACTTTTAGTTCATTAATCCTGTGTTGCATGCTCAATTTACAAAAGTTAAGTGCGTACTTGGGGAACCGAGTTCTTTTCATGGTGGAGATTATAATATTTGAAAAGGCGTCTTTAAGGGAGGAGTTTAACTTTAGTTCACCACAAGCTGATTAGAGCGCTGAGATGCGCAATCTAAATTGGCAATGAGTAGTAGCGACACAGACATTGGAAGTGATGACTATTCTTAAGTGTAGTCACCTTTACATATCACTTCTTGTGATAACCTAGTTATTATTTTTCCTTGTGTGGGCATTAACTGTTGTAATGTCAAAGTAGATGGCTCTAATGGGTGAAATATGTTAACATTTGACTCAAGAACTACAAGCAGAGGAGAAAAATAGTGCGGAGGAATGTGCAAGGATTAAGAACTTGCCTGAGCATGAAAATATTCCCCATTATCCGGGGGGACCTGAAAGCCAAGCTTATGTTGGCCGTCAGTCGTTACCAAGTCATGTCCTGAAAAGATCTCTAATGAATTTGAGAACCGAGCTTAATATGTTATGAAAACCAAGCTCTTTCGTATCCATGGAACATTATGAATAAGACCAGAGAACTAAACTTTGGCAGCCAAGGACCGTTAAGGGACGATTCAATAACTGAGCTTCTCGGTCGTAGGTCATAAATAGTGTTCTGAAAAGTGATATAAAGACATTGTTTACGTGAAGAAGCCATAGAGATGGTCTGATAAGACCATGTAAAACCCTTTGAAAAGATCATAGAGATAATGTCATCGACATGATAGCTAGTCTGATAAGACATGTATAGTTATCTGAAAACATCAAGAAAACTAACCTGAGGAGGTCGTAGTGATAATTTGATATGTATAATGATCTAAAAAAATCAAAAGCACCATCATGCAGAACGATAAGAGAACTAAAGAAGTGGCCGTAGATGTTTGACGTGAGAACCAGATTAAGATTAGCCATATGCTAGTGAAGAATGGTTTGAGAACCAAGTGAGTGGCCATGGAGATGGTTAAAGACGATTTTAGAACCGTCTGTAAGCATATTGGTGACTGTGATTTGAGAACCATGTAAGTGGGCATAGAACAAAAGGAACAATATATGAACCACCTGAGTGGACATAGATCGATTAAGGAGACTCGAGTACCACCTAAGTGGACATAACTAGTGAAGAGCGATCTGAACAGTGCGTTGGAGTAGGCATAGGTCACGTAAGAGCTATTTGAGTACCACATATTAAGTGGACTTAGATCAGAAGATGAGCGATTTGAACACCACATTGGAGCAGGCATGGGTCGCGTAAAAGCAATCTGAGTACTACCTGAGTAGATGTAGATTGGTGAAGAGCGATATGAATACCGTGTTGGAGTGGGCATAGGTCGTGTAAGAGCGATCTGAGTACCAAATATTGAGTAGACATAGATCGAAAGATGAGCAATCTAGACACCACGTTGGAATGAGTTGCGTAAGAGCGATTTGAGTACTATTTAAGTGGACGTAGATCGGTGAAGAGCGATCTGAACACCGGGTTGGAGCAGGCATAGGTCGCGTAAGAGTGATTTTTGTACCACTTATTAAGTTGACATAGATCGGAAGACGAACGATCTGAACACGGTAATGGAGTGGGTATAGATCGTATAAGAGCAATTTGGGAACCAAACAAAGTGGACATAGGTTGTAAAAGAAGTGATTTGAGAATTGAATCGACTTTCAGCCATAGATCATAAAAAAGTGATGTGTGATCATGGTCTGAAGCAGTTGTCCAACTTTGGATCGTCAAACAAGAGCAAAGAACTGGGAGCTATACCTAACTGTGCATCATAAAACAAGAACAACGCACTAGTAGCTATTGCCAGCCTTGGATTATAACATTAGATAAGATGGTTGCATATTAGCAAAGAGTGAGGTACTAGCTAAGAATTCAGTTACCTGAGTTCAACCCTTCATTTGCTAGTCAAGATGCCAATCTAATTGCTCTTCAAGATTAATGCTGCTGAAGTCTAATCCATTAAGAGGCTTACAACATCCATGACCATTACTCAAGATTATTTTAATTGCAATTGAAGGACCACTAAAGAATCCCATAAAGCAAGGATCGTAATCTCAACCAAAAGGCAAGTTTGAATATAGAGCGAAGACTATAATTCATTGACCTCCTTAGTCATCAATGTTCCACTCTCTTGAGCATGGACATGGGTTCCATCTTTATGCTTGAAAAGTCAGTTAGCAGCAAAAAAAAAAAAAAAGAGAAGATAGACCTTGATAGAGTTCACAGCTTCGTATAATAATTCAAAAGTTTATACCAACATCATTGGATAACCATGATTCTAGAACAAGGGAGGCTCATCAACCCGAGAATGTGACATTTAGATTGTATATCCAAACAGACAGAGAGAGCACATAATAATAGGTCAGCCATTATAGAATCATAGCTTCATAGCAACTAGGGAATCAAAGAAACTCAGAAGTCATCAGAGATCAATTATCATAGTGTAACTTGAACAAAAACCCATTTGCGTAAGTCAATTCATAAATACTTTTTCTACGATGGAAACAATGTTGCGAAACAACACTTGCATTTGCAGACCACAGTCAAGTCATGGTGATCGATCAATAAATGATATGTAGTTGGAGGTAAAATATTCCATTCTATCTTTCTTCCATTCTGAATCCAATTGCCAAGTCTGTTTTAAAAATATTTCAGTTGCATTTTGTTCACTAGAATACGAACCTATATCTTTTTGTGTAATAGTTAGGGCGTACAATTCCTTTCGTTTTCTACTTCTCTTCCACTTGAAAAGCATTTCGTGTGGTTATCCATCTTCAAGTTTCCTTCCACTTAATGTAACAAATCCGAGGCACTTCAATCTATCTACTCAAGACGTCCCACATCTGATCATGTGAAAGCTTACAAATTATTAGTGATTTTCTCCCACATCTGATCATGTGAAAGCTTACAAATTATTAGTGATTTTCTCCAAAGAATAAATGAAGCAAGATGGAGATATGTATGGCATAAATGAGGGGGAGAAAGAAAAGGCCTAGTAAAAGATAAGAATATACATAGTTTTGATTGGTAAATCAAAGATGCCTTCTTCTCGAAGAGAATTTATCCGCAAAAGAACTTCCAAGTTTTAGCCTACAGTGATTTGTCCATATTGTTATCAACGAGCTACTATTTTATATGCTCCTGATTGGAGTTAAAATCAATCGGGAAAATATATAAGATCAATGAAAAATGTAAAGACATCCATAGAAGTTCTAAGTGATCCCAAAAGCCATCTTTTAATTATCGATAACAGATACATGTTTGATAGAGAAGCAAAAAGTTTCATTAATTATAGACCCACTTGATACGCAAAGAAGACAAGATGAGGGATATAGAGTTAATTTGAGAAGAGAGGGCAATTCTATACATTATGTTGGTAATGCATGAGTATTTGGAAAATTGACTAGTGACATATATACCATGATAAAACAAGAAGCTGTATAGAGTTGGTACAAGAACTACTCTAAGATGTTTTACACACGCATTCCTCTCAAGTAATAGTTTTTAAATGGCCTTTTTTTTTTAAAATTAACTATATATGTATATGTTTTGATAAATTCTAGGCCAAAGCAGTCGCATCATAAAATTTGGTTCTTTCATGTTGTTTAAGGTGATATTTCAGGAGAAACTGTGTGCATTGAAATAAAGATGAAGGAACTTGTTAAATAGAATATATAATAGGCCGCATGATGGTAGGTTTGCATCATTAGATGTTATTTCCACACAAGATTATTTAAATGTTGTGACATAGTGATAAGTGGAAAATATATGATGAAAAGTTGCAGTGTTTAGTGAATAAAATAAACTGGCTGGAAATAAAAACGACTACTTTCCTAATCTGTTGGGTAAGGAGTGTCCGAATGCCTTTAGAAAATTGTGGTAATCTGCAAGGGAGTCTGTGCTTTCATTAGACCCATGAGCAAGCTTGACTAATCTTTGAGGTTTTGTAATAAATCCTTTAGGCCATAGCCTCATTTTGCAATCATTAAATACAACCGTGTCCACCAACTAAGGCCAAAAGCTTAGAGCTACTATTCTTATCTCCACTTCCAACGATTCTTTGCTTTTGTTCGGGGGGTTTAGAATCAGAGGGATAGGATATGGTGTTTTTAGAAATAGGGGATTGTTGTTGATACTGTTGTTGATCATTCCTAATTTCTTCACATTAAAGTTTAGGATTCTAGACTAGCTAGGACCGTTTATCTCAAGCATGTGTATGCTTCATGTAATATTGTTGAGAGCTGGGTTTTGTGGGATGCTTTGCATAATATATCTATTTGAATCGATGGTCCTTGGCTTGCTGGGAGAGACTTTAATGTTATTGCTTATGATTGCGACGGACATGATTCAGCACGAGGGACAAAGGTATGTCTGATTTCTGTGATATGATATTGGACTGTGATTTGTCTAATGCTAGTTTTGTTGATGAGCCTTTTACCTGGTCGAATACCAGGGTACGTAAGGATTTGGATATGGTTTGGTTGAGTCCAAATGCTGCATCTTTCTTTTCTTAGTTTTTAGTTAGGCACTTGAATAGGCATTGTTTTGATCATGAACCATTGCTTATTCAGTGGTAATTGGCTAGTCAGTCTAGGCACGACCTTTTAGATTTTTGAATGTTTGGACCAGGCATCATGATTTCCAGTCGCTTCTCTCTCAAAAGTAGTCATTATCTACCCATCTTACTGGTATAGCTGCTTTGTGGGAGAAGTTTTTTAGACTGAAATAGAGATTGGGTTGGTGGAATAGACATGTTTTTGGAGATACTTTTAGATGGTCAGGGAGGTTGAGTTGTTAGTTGATCATACTGACAGGGCTTTTGACTTTGACCCCACATAGTTCCACCGTGAGCAGTTGCATAGGGTTCAGGCTACTCTGAGTCGTACTCTGGCTATTGAGGAGGGTTTTTAGAGGCAGAAATCTGGGGCTAGATGGTTAGTTGAGGGTAACCATAATACCTGATATTTCCATTTGATGGTTTAGGGGCAACAACCTCGATCTAGTATTCATTACATCAAAGATCAGGACGGCTCTATCTTGTCTGATCAGCAGGCCGTTCAGAGCTCTGCAGTTGATTTTTTTCAGGCTCTGTTGACTTCACGTAGTGAGCCTATGTAACTGCTTCAGCCTGGTATTATCCCTTCTTTAGTCACTGTGGAGGATGGTATCTGACTAAGCAGTACTCCTTCTATTGATGAGGTCAGAGAGGCAGTCTTTAGCATTGATAACGACAGTGTTGCCCGGCCAGATGAATTTACCTCCTTTTTTTTATTAGTAGTGCTAGGATATTGTTTCTGAGGATGTTTATCAGGCTGTTGTTGATTTTTTTTATGGTGGGCACCTTCCTAGTGGCTTTGCTGCTACGTCTATTGTTCTTATCTCAAAAAGGGAGAGTGTGTGTAGTTGGGCAGAGTTTCAATCTATCAGTTTGTGCACTGTGTTCAACAAGATTGTTGATGCCAAATTTTACCTTGACTTAACAAACGAATTTGTTTACGTGAGAAACTTGTATTTGAATTGTTTCGAGCAATAAATATAGAATTTATGGTGATGGTGAAATTTCAGAGATAGTGAATGAGAGAAATAAATATGTAGAAGACAAAGATTGATGCAAATGAGGAGGATCCATAAATTTAGTGGATCTCTTTGTATTTATAGTGTAAGAATTGGCATGTAATGATTACAAACTTTAAATACTTAGCCAATGAGAAGCCTTGCAAGTACACCTAGCTAGAGTAGATGTCATGCTTTTTGACTAATTGCAAGCTAGTTGTCTGCATGGGGAAGGCAAATGCCAACTTTATAATTAATGCATCTATCGCATCAACCTTAAGAGATTAGGTATGCAAGTTGGCTTTTCAAGTTGCATCACAGTTAGCATGAGATAAGACCCTAAAGGTCTTTAGCTCATGAGATGAGGCCCGAGAGGTCTTGAGCTCGTGCGATGAGACCTGAGAGGTCTTGAGCTCTTGAGATGAGGCCTTAGAGGCCTTGAGCTCGTGAGATGAGACCTCAGAGGTCGTGAGACCTCAGAGGTCATGAGCTCATGAGATGGGACCTGAGAGTTTATGAGCTCGTGAGACTCACAGTTAGATTGGCCATAGGCCCACGCAGTTTGAGCTGCCAGCTAGTGGCCTGATGGGCTAGCCGTTTGACTTGGAGATCATTGACCATGACCTTATACTTTAGGTATAAATAATACCGCTTATCTTAAGATATAAGGCTATACAAGTTGTCTTACAGCTAGCAAGTGTGCTTGAGCTTAGGAGCTGAGCTTAAGTGCTGACTTGTTGAGTTGAGGAGCTGACTTCAGGTGCTGGCTTGTTAGGCTATAGAGCTAAGTTTGAGTGGTGACCTGTTGAGATAGAGATCTGACTTTAGGTGCTGGAGCTGACCTTAGGTGCTGGCCTGTTAGGCTATAGAGCTGAGCTCAAGTGGTGACCTGTTGAGATAGAGATCTGACTTCAGGTGCTGATCTGTTGAGCTCGGGAACAGAGCTTAGGTGCTGACCTCATGGGCCTAGCTGCTAGGTCACCGGCTTGTGGTCTAGAGGGTCATCTCTTTAACTTAGAAGCTATTGACTTTGACCTCACACTTTGTATCAACAAATGCCCTTTCAAGGATGCTGCTTTGAGCTTCGAACAGGAGCACCCTTGAAGTTTTCTTTCTAGTTGTGCTCATGTTGGATTTCTTGTAGGGAAAAAATCTCTCCGAGGCCGAGAAAAGAGTTTTGCACAAGGTTGGAGAAGTGTTGTATCTTTCTTTTCATACTTACCGTATTAGCCAACTGGAAAAGGCTATCTTAGAAAAGTTAAAGACCCTGCTCGACTATACTCTAGCTCAAAGGCTAGGAGAAGGGGACCTCAAGGAGCTTCCTGCTCAATGGCGAGGGCTCGATCCGCCATGCTTGAAGCCTATGCCATTGACAAGGTCTGGAAAATAATTGACAGTCATAACAAGTTGTTTGGGTAGTATAACAAAGTCAACCGGGCGAAGAAGACATCTGAGAAGGCCCTGGCTTAAAAGGGAAAAAGAGCTGGCTGCCAAGAAGAATGAGCTATCTACAACGAAGGATGAGACAGGTCATCCATGAGCCGAAAATGAGAGCATCGGAGCTATAGACTGCCTTTAGACTGGAATGGTCTCAATGGGAGCAGAACGAACTAGTTGGCCTCCAACAAATGAGCTGGTGGGATACTATGAGGTTATCACTCAGCTTAAGAGCTTTGAGGAATATGAGTGTGATCAGAGCGAGCTCTACCTCAATGTAGCCAATGATATCATCCAGGATATCGAGAAGGAACGCCCTGGCTGCGATCTCCTATTCAAGGACCAACTTGCTCAGCTTTAGGGAGGACAGCGGCCTAGAGGAGTCCAATAAAGAGGAGAAACAAGAAGAAGAACTAGCTCAGTAGTGACCTCATTTTATTCTGCTCTTTCGCTTTCCCTTGCAATGGCACAACTTTTTTATAAAAGGATGAACTTTTCAAGTATTAGCTCGCTTTTCATTATATTAAATTTGCTCGTTAGTGTAGCTTGTTTAGGTCACATGGAGATGACCTTACAAAGCTTTAATAACCTTCTTTGAGCTTACCCTTGGTAAAAATTTCTTAGTAGAATTTTTGATGTGGTTACGAGCTGAGAGTTCTTCGGCCTTAGTGTGGCAGCCACCGTAAGCTTATTAAAAGTTGACTGAAGTGACCTTAAGAGCTCGTATGCTGACCTTTGAAGATGACCTATGAAGCTGAGGAGCTGACCTCATATGCTAACCTATCGAGCTTGGGAGCTAACCTCAAGTGCTGATCTGTTGAGCTTGGGAGCTAACCTCAGGTGTTGACCTATTGATCTCAGAAGTTGACATCATGAGAAGCTGCCCCAGAAGCTGTCCTCGTGGGCCTACACTACCAGGTCACTAGCTTGTTAGGTTTATCCATTAGCTCGTGTGGTACTAAGATTGCAAAGATAATTTATGAGACAAATAAAAATTTCATAGCCTTAAAAGTGTCAGGTCACTAAGTGATTATTTGGAAGCTCAAGGTCGCATGGATTCATAGCTTCACTTATCAGTTCACTTTTGCTGTGACCTAGTAGTTGATGCAGAAATATATTTTTAGCTTTTGGGCCTCCCTCTATAGCTTCTTTAAAGTCATGAGATCATTAAGTATGGTTAAGCTTTTGGGCCTCCCTCTATAGCTTCTTTAGCACTAATATATTTTTCAGCTCTTCAAGAGCTCTTTCCTCATACATGGTCTACCAAAAGCGCGTGCCCTTGCATAATCCTGATTTGATGGTAATCAAGAGTGATTCATCAGCTTCTTTTTCCATAATCATGACTTTCTTGTTAAAGCGCTTAAGGTAATTCTTGAGATTTTCGGACTTTCCTTGCTTAACAGTTCCCAACATTTCCTTAGGAGTAGTCCTGGCCTTTGACCCCATGAACTGGGAGATAAACTCTGAAGACAGTTGTTCCCAGCTGTGTATGAAGCTAGGAGCTAGGTTTCTATACCAAGTCTGAGCATTCCCCTCCAAAGTAAGTGCAAATGCCTTACACATTATAGGACCCGTGGTGTTTTGCAGCTCTACCCAGGACACATAGTGGTAAAGGTGAGCTATGGGGTCGGTTTCTTCATTGTAGGTCCCAATTTGAGGGAGCTCCATCTTTGGTGGCATAATAGCCTCCTTGAGGGTGGGCACAAAAGGTGAAGGTCTTCTCTATAAGTTGTCAGCATCATTCCCTTTTGCTTGTTTCTGCTCTAGGTCATTGAGCCTTTTTCTCAGGTCATCTAGCTCGTGGATTTGCTCAAGAGCAGGCTACTTTCTTCTGGGGAGCTCTATAGGATAGTTCGATGCATAACTATACTCTAGGGTTAGGGAAGGTCTCCTTCGTTGTTGGTGTGTATCTCTCAATCGCAGGGGTTTAGGTGATCGTTGTTTTCTAGGACCTTGCTGGGGTCCTAGTCTCTAGAACACACTTTCATCATCCATATACGTCAAGGTCGAAGCTACTCGAGCATTAATAGTTGGTCAAGCTGAGCTCTGTGCGGCTAAAGGAGCAAAACTTGGCCATTTTCTCATATGTTTTCTTGTTCGGTTAGCTAGAGATGGTGTCCTCTCAACATTTTTAGCTCTCTAAGAAGAATCTTCTTGTGATGACTCACTCACATAGCGTGAAGGAGATGGCGGTTTCTGCTATTTTTGCTGCTGCCTTACTTCTTGGGCAAGAGCTTCAACAGATCGGCTCAGTTTCAGATTTAGGAGCTGGTCTCGAAGGTCTTACTTCTGATGTCCTCCTTTGTTTTCTAAATTTTGGAGGGATTTCAACATTGTGACTCCTCTTTCTTTCACTTTGAGTGCGTTTTTAACTCATTTTTAGGTCACTTGAACTTTTGAGCGGGATTTTTTTATAAAATTTCCCATAGATGGGGCCGATTTATTGCTGCCAAAATTTGCCTTGACTCAACAAACAAATTTGTTTATGTGGAAAACTTGTATTTGAATTGTTTTGACCAATAAATATAGAATTTATGGGGATGTTGGAGAAATTTTAGAAAGAGTGAATGAGAGAAATAAATATGTAGAGGACAAAGATTGATGCAAATGAGGAGGATCCATAAATTTAGTGGACCTCCTTGTATTTATAGTATAAGAATTGGCATGTAATGATTACAAGCTTTAAATTTTAGCCAATGAGAAGCCTTGTAAGTACACCTAGGTGGAGTAGATATCATGCTTTTTGACTAATTGCAAGCTAGTTGTCTGCATCGGGAAGGCAAATGCTAACTTTATAATTAATGTAGCTGTCACATCAACCTTAAGAGATTAGGTATGCAAGTTAGCTTTTCAAGTTGCATCACAGCAAGCATGAGGTAAGACCCAAAAGTTCTTGAGCTCATGAGATGAGGCCCAAGAGGTCTTGAGCTTGTGAGCTCGTGAGATGAGACACGAGAGGTCTTAAGCTCGTGAGATAAGACCCAAGAGGTCAAGCTCGTGAGATGTGACCCGAGAGGTCATGAGCTCGTAGGACTCACGAGGTGATTGGCCGTAGGCCTACGTGGATTGAGCCGGTGGGTTAGCCCTTTGACCTAGAGATGATTGACCATGACTTTAGGTATAAACAGCACCACTTATCTTAAGAGATAAGGCTATAGAAGTTGTCTTACAGCTGGTAAGTGTGCTTGAGCTCAGGAGCTGAGCTTAAGTGCTGCCCTGTTGAGTTAGGGAGCTGACTTCAGGTGCTGACCTGTTGAGCTCAAGAGCTGTGCTCGAATGGTGACCTGTTGAGCTAGGGAGCTGCCTTCAGATGCTGACAGGTGCTAACCTCATGGGCCTAGCTGCGAGGTCACCAGCTTGTGGTCTAGAGGGCCAGCTCCTTGACTTAGAAGCTATTGACTTTGACCTCACACTTGGCATCAACAAAGATCATTACGAAGTTCTGTACACAAGGCTTAGTGAGTTCCTCACACATATCCTTTCTGCTCAACAGAGTAGATTTATTATGGGACACCTTATTGGGGATAACGTACTTACGGCCCAGTAAACGGTCCACACGCTTGATATGCGGGCCAAGAGTGACAATGTTGTTCTCAAGTTTGATATGGCTGAGGCCTATGGCAGAATAGATTAGGGATTCTTGATCTCAGTTATGGAGCAGTTTGGTTTTGATCGATTTTGGGTTAAGAGGATCAGACGGTGTATTTCTGAGTGTAGGTTCTTTGTTATGGTCAACGGTCAGTTGGCTGTTTTTTTTCCATCTTCAAGGAGGCTGCATCAGGGCGATCCAGTATCTCTTGCCTTGTTTGTCATAGCTGCTGACTATTTCTTGAATTTGCTAAGTTATCAGTTTTAGCAGCACAGTATTATGTAGTACCGGTGTGGGGGCTCAGATATAGTTTCATATCTTGCCTTTGGTGATGATATTATTATATTCGCCAATGGCTGAAAGAAGAGTATTGAGTATCTTATAGATGCACTGAGTACTATGGGGGTGTTTCTGGCCAGTTGGTGAATAAGGGCAAGAGTGCATTGATTCTACCGAGGTGGACTCCTTGGCACAGGTTCACTGACTTGAGCAGTAGACTAGGTTTAGTCATGGTTCACTTCCTATCATATACCTTGGTGTTCCTTTATATAAAGGCCCCAAACGGATCTTCTCATTTGATAATTTGATGTAGAAGGTCCGTAGTAGGATTTCTGGATGGGCGAGTAGACTACTCTCTCCAGTTGCCCGGATTACTCTGCTACGTTTAGTTTTATATTCTATGCTGATGTACCTCTTTCAGACATTGCAGCCTCCTAAGGCTGTCTTGAAGTGGTTTGAAAGTTGTTTTGCTAGATTCTATGGGATTCACAGGATCAGAGCCACCGTATGCATTGGAAAAAGTGGAAGGAGTGGTGTCGGCCTACTGAAGAGAAAGGATTGGGCTATAGGAGACTGCATGATATTGTCAAAGCTTTCTCTTTAAAGCTTTGGTGGAGATTTCGGCTCTAGTGATCTCTTTGGGCTCAGTTCTTACTAAGAAAGTATTGTAGGGAACATCATCCTTCATAGATTAAAGCATCCTACTTAGATTCTCGATGTTGGAACAGGCTTCTGGCTATACGTTCTCAGGCTAATACTTAGATTTCTTGGTAGTCGGGCATAGGCCAGTTATTCTTTTGGCACAATTGCTGGATGGAGGACACCTCACTTGCCTTGCAATTGCCCTCTTAGACTCATGCTTCAGCCAAGGTGCGTGATTTATTTGATGATACTCGTTGGGATATTGGTAGGCTCGTACAGCTAGTGCCTTTGCATATGACGCTGCATATTGCAGCAATGCCATTGGACACTATGAGCATAGGTCAGATATTGTGGCGGCCTATTTTTGATGGCAGATTCACTGTGAGGTCTACTTGGGAGCCGGTTAGACAGCGACATACTAGATCGTCAGTTCATGGTGATTTTTGATGACAGACTGTTCCAGTGACGGTATCTCTTTTCTACTAGCATCTGTGGCAGTGTCTCATCTTGGTAGATTATATGATTTGGCAGTGGATTCATGTGCAAATGCCTTCACATTGTCAGTGTTACTCTGAGGAAGAGTCACTGGAGCATGTATTTATTGGCAGCCCGACGGTTGATAGAGTATGGTAGCACTTCTCCTCTATTTTCTAGGTCTTTCACCCAGTGTTTGATGGCATTCAGGATTGCTTTTAGCGATAGCGG
>CAVNYN010211290.1:0-50810 GCA_963692815.1 Nyctanthes arbor-tristis | reverse complement strand
TTGCTTTCGCCAACAAGGTCTAGCCTATTTGGTTATAGGGCTAGGTCGAGGCCTTGAAACTTGATGTTCTCCTGAAGTGTAGATTGTAATTATCCATTCAAGAGAAGAAACAAAGGAATTCACTTGCTTTCATTTTGTTGTGTTTGAATGAAAAAACTCAAGTACATATTAAAAAACAATTCTAATTAGATAAAAGAAGATACAAAAAAGGTTGTAAAATTGACATGTGTCGTAAGCGATTAGTATTGATAAAAAAGTGATGTGATATATTGAAAAACTAGATTATGTCATATGTCAATTTTATTAGAATTTTTATATGTAATTTTATTTATATAGCACAACTCATTAAAAAATTCACTTGAACACATTGCTAAGTGAACATCATCTCATGAATGTGTGGGCCCACATCATCTAGTTGTTAGGAATTTAGACCGTCTCCTATAGTACATTTGGATAACCCAAGGCTAATTCTCTTATTATGATTTCATCCATATTTTTTTTTCTTTTAATACACAATATGGACTGAAATTGTAATTTCACCCATTTTCTGTTGTTGATTACTATGCATTATAAATGAGAGTATATTAGAAAACTAAAAAAATAACTTAGGAAAGAGGAATATAATTTGGGACCGATAAAAAAGAAAAGGAAGAATTTCTTTTTGGGACAGAGAGAGTATTTAATATTTCACTCTATATTTTCTTTATTGCTGATTACCATTCATAATAATAAATAAAAGTATTTTAGAAAACTAAAAAGTTAAAAAAGAAAAGAAAATATAATTTGAGACAATAAATAACAGTATTTTAAAAAACTAAAAAGTTAAAAAAAATGAGAATATAATTTGAGAGGACTCAAGTATACTCCAACATATTCCTACTAGGTGAGACTACAAACCCAAAATATTACCTCAGATAATCCACTGTGGGATATATAATATATTAAGTGGAGGGCTCTATTTATAAGGACATACTGGGTGATCTTTATTTTCTTATTCGATGTGAGGTTCGTGTCAACCCCATATAAAATAAAAAAAATAAAATCCTATTCCATAAAGGATACAATAAAACCAACTACTATTTAGGTTTTTTTTAAGGTACGCACAAACTGCATTGTAGTGATACAAGTACGTATAAATATAGGTCATGTTGAAGTTGCAAATAAATCAACAAATAAAAACCTTATGGTCTCAGCCTTAACCCTCTAACCAAATAGGTTAAGGCCTATTTGGCAACTACTATTTAATTTTAAACAATTCTAAATCAACCAAATCCCAAAATCTCCCTCATGACTCTTTTGAGCTTCCAAATGGGCATTCTTCCATGTCTCTACCCAATTGAATAACCCGTCCGAGTGCAGTCAATCATTATCGACCCTTACTTGAGAATTTCCCTGTAAACCATTTTATTGCCACAATTCTTAAATATAGAGAATTAATATACACTAATTTTTATAGAATCAGATCTGGCTCTTAGATGGAGCCCAAGAACCAACAGAAAACAGCCAAGTCATATATCATATGACTGTTTTTTGTTGGTTCTTAAGCTCCATACAAGAGCCCCATCTGGCTCTCTAGAAAAACTGATCAATGTACTGCACCGTAAGAATATAATTGCTTAGAACTACTCACAGATTCTAAGAATTTCATCAACTTATGTCAAACAAACATGTAGAAAATATATAGTGTTGACATCCAATTCCGCCATACATATTGCATCAAATGTCAGCCAATGCCTGTGTGCAAACTTATGGAATTGCTAGCAGCAAGCTAATAAAATCCTCGCATCCCCTTCCACAGCAAACTTGTTAGTCAACTACATGACAAAAGGATGGGATATTTGCTCATGGAAAAATAGAACACTATTAGCAACAAAAAAATTAGCTTCTCCTTCTACTGATTTTGAACGAAAGTTGAACTCACTTTTGTTAGAAAACTGCAGTACTTATTGATAAACAGAATGTGAACATAATCCACTATCGTAAACATATGGTGAACAGAAAGTAATTAGAAGCCTTTGTCGGAAACAAAAGGTAAACAGAACGTAAACAGAGACCATTGTCTGCAACATAATGTAAATAGATACCACAACGCAAGTGTAAAACAATAAAAAACAGAAACAGGTGGAGGAAGAAACAAAGACCCGAGTCCCGTGTTAAACACAGTATCCTTCAAACAGATTCGTTTACAACATGTTGGACGTCTATTTCCAATGATATAACAGTCGAGACCTGTAGAAACAATGCTACAACACTGCTAAAATGTTTCTACACAGGTGAACTGAAACAATGCCCAAACAATATCACAAAATAGACTAATAAGAAGGGAAATGTGGATGATTTATTTCTGAATTCGTGTGTCTCAAAAGGCCAGAAATTGGTCCTTTATATAGACAAAATAAAAGCATGTCAAAAGCCAAAAAAAATAAATGTGAATTCAATAGAGTTGAATAATAAGAACATCAACAGTTACAACTCTTCACATTTCAGCACATAGTTTAAGTGTTAAGATTCCGTAGCGTATTTTAGCAAAAATCAGTCAGATTAGTGGCCTATTTCTGGTCTGGCATTTGTGTATGTAGGTCACGCTCGTACACAAGTTTAATAATCCAAAGTGTATTTCTGATCCGTGATTTACACCTCTCTTTGGGCGCGCTCAGCTACACAATTTACATATTTGTATTTAACTAAGTCATTGGATTACAACATTTCCAATATGGGACAAAGTTTTCCCAACACTTAAACTCATTTCTTATGATACACTTTGAGACTCAATTTCTCATTCATCTAACCACCATTTTGGGCAAATAAAAATATGTTTTCAAAGCTCTCGACAAAGAAAATACAAATCTGAATTCATATCTCAAATTTAATAATCGAATAGCACTCGAAGTTATGTCCAATATGCCTATTTTCCAACAATCCCCCACATGAAGGGAAATTAATGTGATAAAGTTCAACAGTTGAACCTTACATTAGATAGGTAGGTGTAACCCTTTGAACATTCCATTGCCAAAATATATTTACTTTACTGGTTGACTAGTAGATTCAATGTCCTTGAACTTTTCTTCTGTTTGGGCAAACATTGATATACTTAGCACATGATTCTCTCTGACGCAATTTGGATCTCATGGTTATGTTTGTTTATGGCCATAAACATCTCATTGGTTTTGCGAGAGTTTCTAGGAATTGAACCCCAAACAATTCAATTTGAAGCGGCTCCACGCCTCTCTTACATAGGTGATTCTTTTCCACCTAAAAGAATCATTAAAAGCTTTTTCCACTTAACTTCACATTCTATGTATCGATGTTACATAAAGGAAGTCTCGAACCCCTACAGTGACCTAAACAAGTCTTTACAATTACGTTGTCCCTTTGAACCTAGATCTTGGGATCTCCAGTCAACTAGGTTGGGTTTCCTTTGTACCGAGTTTGAATCCCATTCTTTTTAAGAACTTTCCAACTAAATCTCGATTAAGCCGTTCGTCAGTAGATCCGCCAAATTATCTTTTGAATTCACATAGTCAACAGAAATAACACCAATCGAGATTAGTTTTCTAATGGTATTATGTCTCCGATGTATATGTCTAGACTTACCATTATACATATTACTCTGTGCCCTGCTAATCGTAGATTGATTGTCACAATATATACAGATAGTAGGCACAGGTTTCGGACATTCTGGAATATCCTCTATAAAATGTCGTAGCCTTTCTGCTTCTTCACCACATTTGTCTAAAGCAATAAACTCATACTCGATAGTGGACCTAGCCATTTCAGTTTGTTTAGAAGATTTCCAAGATATAGCTATGCCTCCTAATGTAAACACAAATCCATTTGTAGATTTTGACTCCTTTATATCAGATATCTAGGTAGTATCATTGTATCCTTTGACAACAGCCGGATATCCGGTAAGTGTAGCTCGTAATCATGAGTATATCTCAAGAGTATATCTACTAACTGCATAAGCTATATTCGGTCTTGTACAACTCATCAAGTACATAAGACTTCCAATGACCCTGGAATATTCAACTTGTGAAATACCCTCTTACCTCTATGCTTTGACATATGCTGACTTGTATCTATCAGGGTTCTAGCTGTTCCTAAATTATCCTTGTTAAATTTTCTAAGAATTTTGTCCACACAGTGTGACTGACTCAACACAAGTCTATTAGGTGTTCTTGAAATTTTAACCCCAAGAATTACATCAGCCAGCCCCATATCTTTCACATCAAACCATGATTTTAACATATCTTTACTAGATTCAATCATTTCATGATAACTGCCAACAATGAGCATATCATCTACATAAAGACACAAAATGACATAGCCATTTTCTATATCTTTTATATAGACACACTCATCACATTCATTGATTTTAAATCCACACTGCACCAAAACATTAATAAACTTTTCATGTCATTGTTTTGGTGCTTGTTTCAAGCTTTACGCATATTGTGCTTTTGTCTTTGCTTTAACTCCTTAGGTTGTTTCATGTAAATCTCATTTTCTAAATCAATGTTTAGAAAGACTTTCTTTACACTCAACAGCTTTGTGACTAGGCTTGTCTCAATAGTAGTATCTTCATTTGATTTTTTTTTTATTTATTTAGAAATTCCACTTTTCGGTCTCAACTTAGAGCTTTTGCCATTGTTTTTGCCTTTGCCAATTTTGTTTCTATTGGCCCTAGGACTTTGATTATGCTTCACAACCTTGGCCCGAGCTGATTCAATCGGAGTGAATCCACGTTCCTTATTTTCTTATTCAATTTGAAGTCTAACAATAAGGTCTTCTCTTTCCAAGCCGAATGTAGCTTTTCAATAATAGACACCACTTGGAAGGTTTCACTCAACACCATTTCCTTGGCGTAGATAACATGAAGTTCTTGCACTTAACTGATAATAGTTTTAGAATCCACCATTTCATGGCCCAAGAGTTGGCAAACAACAAATTTCTTGGCCCCAACATCCTTGGTCTTATATTTATGTTGAAGAGACTCCTACAATTCCTTTGCCATTTTCTTTGCACTATACACCTTGTATAGCACATTAGTCAAGCTGTTCATAACATTAACCCGGCAAACGAAATCAAACAATGTTTCCAAGTATCAACAACGCTAAGAGCTTGAATGTCTCCTTAGGGTTAAGTGTTTTCTAGTCAAGAATGAAACATTTTTTATTGCCACCTCTTAAAGTTCAAACCACTGAAATTTTTCCCCATGATTAACCGGAACAATCACAGTTTGAAATTGTTGAAACAGACATGCCTTGTAACACCAATGTCAATCCATCATTCCTTAGAATTTGAACTAACAAAGTTCACAGCGGAGACCATAGCTACAAGGTTCATTTCAAAGCCATCACATGTTTGCCTCTTTTTTGTTATCCTTTTGTGGTACATTTCCCATTCATCTTCAGGTTACCTTATAACCATCATATATTTCCTCTAAATTTTCACGACAACCTAAAAATATATTACAAAATGTAATAGGTTTCGTCCACATCTTAGAGGTACACCAACTAGGCATTAAGATTGCACTGATAATTTCTTATGCAATTCTTTTGCTCCTCAACACAATCTTTCATAAAAGTGTTGCATGACCTCGTGTCATAGTGGTTCGTGCTAACCACACCACACTAGTCATTTTTGTTGAGCATATTCTCAACTCCTTTTATAGAGAATAAATATCCCTATAATTTCATTCTTTGTGTAACACTTTTATAACACCAAATTGTGCTACAATTAACACAAGTAGGATGACCAAGGTCACATATAATTTTTTTGATTTGGGAATAATCCCAAGCTTTGAAGTCATAGTATCAAGTTTCTCAAGTCCTAAACTTGGAGCACTTTTAAGTCATTATATACTTAAATTCTCACCACAGTTCTGGCGATCACAAAACATAGCACAGACCATGAAATGAGTGTCATTATTCCAAAATTTCAGCTGCTAGGTGCCATTATTCCAAAATTTCAGGAAGCTATCACAAATGTCACAGTGAATCACAATCCATATATGACCTTTCAAACAATAACCAAATAGTGTAGAATTTTTATAGTACTTAGGATACTCATCTTTATACAACATATAAAAATTTCATATCTAAATAAGAAATTTTGACCAACAAAACAACTCATCCAACAAGAAGTCCATGTATTCTCAGGTACTGGCAAGGTTCACAAAAAGTATCATAACTCATTCCATGAGTCCCCAAATTTCATGATTCCAAGTTCATATGATATGTAACTCATTAAGGGACATTTACAATTTGCAATTAGATTTTGAATTGAAGGGCAGGTTAATAACCTTTCCATAGATGAACATATACAACCTCAAAACCTATCTATGTTACGCGACACGTGTAAAGATACACATCCCAAATTCATATCGCTAGATATAATAAGGTTTATGATAGAATCAAGACAAAGAATAGAATTGAATACCTTCAATTCAAACCATATCTATGCTTACCTTCCCCAATACCGGATCCTGACCACTTTGTAAGAATTGTTTCTTGCATAGATTGTAGGAACTCCTCAATTCCATTTCAATCTTTATTTCCTACAAAATTATCATCAACTACCAACTTGGGTCATAGTTAGAATCATACTTCAAATATGATATATCAACTCTATAACTACATAATGCATATACAACCTCTTACAATTAAAATATAGATTTTTTTTTTCATAGATTTATTGACAAGAATAAGAATAACTATGCCAACCATATGCCATAGCTAATTATCTCAAAGTTTAACTATGACAACCGGTACATCTCATTTATGTGAATCTGTTTTAAGATTGTTAGAAAACTACAATACTTGTTGAGATATAGAATATGAACAGAATCCAGTATCATAAACAGATGGTGAATAGAAAGTAAATAGAAGCCTTTGTCAAAAAAAGAAGGTAAACAGAATGAAAACATAATGTAAACAGAGACTAGTGTCTACAACAGAATGTAAACAGATACCACAACACAAGTGAGAAACAGTAGAAAACAGAAACGGGAAGAGGAAGAAACAAAGGCCTGAGGCCTGCGTTAAACACAACGTCTTTACAACAGATTTGTTCCCAACACGCTAGAAGTCTATTTCCCAGGATACAACGGTCGAGACTTGTAGAAACAATGCTACAACATTGCTACGACGTTCCTACACATGTGATGCCCAAACAGTATCACAAAATAGAATTATAAGAAAGGAAATGTGGAGAATTTGTTCCTGAATTCATGTGTCTCAAAAGGTCAGAAATTGGTCCTTTATATAGACAAAATAAGGCATGTCAAAAGCCATAAAATAAATATGAATTCAAGAGAGTTGAATGATAGGAGCATCAACAATCACAACTCTTCACATTTCAACACATGGTTTAAGTGTTAAAATTCCATAGCTTATTTTAGCAAAACTCAGTCAGATTAGGCGCTCAATTCTAGTCTGGCATTTGTGTACACAAGTCGTGCTCGCACATAAGTTCAAAAGTTTCTACAATCATATAGAGTCACTCGATACGCTCAAAAACTCCCAATCCAACCAGATAAGACTACTTCAGAATTCCAACTCGAATAGTCCACGACTATTTCGATTGTAGGAAATAGAATATTAAAGTGACGTTCTATTTATAGAGACAAACCAAGAGACCTTTCCTTTTCCTATTCGATGTGGGTTAATACCAATCCCATATAAAATAAGTAAAAATCAAATCCTAATCACAGATGCAATAAAACCAATTCCTATTTAATTTTGGATAATTCTAAGTTAACCAAATCGAACACTAGTTGTTAGGAATTAAACGTGCACAATGGAGAATCAATAAATATTTAATTTTTATATCCAGATCAGCCTTACCCTTTCAAAATAATTTCTGATGGAAAAAATCTCATATACGTGTAGGGTATCATCAACTTTTCTCCAAAACTCTGCATTTACTAAACATAAACCATGTAACAGAGGGTTAGTGAGCTTTTATGGTCTTACAGCTAAACGAGTCAATTAATTAATATGACTAATTAATCAAGCCTGATCCAATCAATTGCAACTTGAACATTAATTCCAACACTTAGCAAACTCCCTAAATTTAAATCTTCTTTGCTTCAAAAAATCATTGCATAAAATTGAGTTATAGCAAGCTTTCTATTTTTAACTTTTTCAATTGGTGATCAACAGTAGCTTAAGTAGCCTATAAGTTTTTAAAATGATTAATCGCTTTATTAAAAATAATGCAAGGGTCACATTTAAAATTCCCCATTAATAGTATACCACCGAGATTGTTTTGTACTACTATACCAATGATACATTACTACTATACGCTGTTATTCTCAACTCTGAAGAGATGAACATTCTTTCTGTAATTTAATAGCTACATATTCCCATATTTATTTCTCAAGCTTCTAACAATATTGATAATACATTGAATTATATACTCATGGAGAAAAACGAAATTAAGAGGTAAAAAGAGAGAGTGCAATACTAAGAGTGTATATAAGAAAGTTGGTCAATTCACGTCTTTAGTCTTTCGAAAATGACATTTCTAACCTTAAGTTTTATATATTCTTTGTAATGTAATTCTCCTCGGCTAACATAATCATACAGATGATAATATCTAAAATTGATTGTAAAATTCCTAATTGATATATCATATTCATGTCTAATTACTCTGGCTAGAATTATTTAGAAACTCTAATTTAGTTTCTGTCCAAATGAGACTATTACAATGTAGAGAATTTTTGGCAGCTCTGGAAATGCTTGAAAAGTTTGTTACACTGTAAACATAGAGTATTCTAATGGGTAATCTATGGTAATTATGACTCCTAGTAGCATTTAATTATGGATTTGCCCTGGGTTGTGTGCACATCTTTATAATGTTTCCAAAAATGAAAAAATAAATAAATAGATAACGCCTCCACATGGAGTTGTTCACTCGAAAGTAAGTAACAGATAAGACAAAGAGCGATAGTTCAAATGGTGTAAAAAAAAAAAAAAAAAAGAGGCAAAACGGGCAAAATTCGAGTGATCTATACCAATTCGAGTGATCTATACCTTTCCTCAAAATCCATAGTTAAAAAAAAAAAAAAGGCAATAAACACAAATTTCCTACCGGACAAGGCCAAGCCAAAACGGTCAATAATTTGGCCTATTTTCAGCCCCTAGTACAATGACTTTCGAGGGTTGAAAGGCAATAAACACAAATTTCCTACCGGACAAGGCCAAGCCAAAACGGTCAATAATTTGGCCTATTTTCAGCCCCTAGTACAATGACTTTCGAGGGTTGAAAGGCAATAAACACAAATTTCCTACCGGACAAGGCCAAGCCAAAACGGTCAATAATTTGGCCTATTTTCAGCCCCTAGTACAATGACTTTCGAGGGTTGAAAGGCAATAAACACAAATTTCCTACCGGACAAGGCCAAGCCAAAACGGTCAATAATTTGGCCTATTTTCAGCCCCTAGTACAATGACTTTCGAGGGTTGAAAGGCAATAAACACAAATTTCCTACCGGACAAGGCCAAGCCAAAACGGTCAATAATTTGGCCTATTTTCAGCCCCTAGTACAATGACTTTCGAGGGTTGAAAGGCAATAAACACAAATTTCCTACCGGACAAGGCCAAGCCAAAACGGTCAATAATTTGGCCTATTTTCAGCCCCTAGTACAATGACTTTCGAGGGTTGAAAGGCAATAAACACAAATTTCCTACCGGACAAGGCCAAGCCAAAACGGTCAATAATTTGGCCTATTTTCAGCCCCTAGTACAATGACTTTCGAGGGTTGAAAGGCAATAAACACAAATTTCCTACCGGACAAGGCCAAGCCAAAACGGTCAATAATTTGGCCTATTTTCAGCCCCTAGTACAATGACTTTCGAGGGTTGCAGTCCATCGTAGTCATCTTGTGCCACAAATGGACTATATAATTTTGATTGTAGGTTTGATAATTTTTATTCAATTCATAATTTATAGTTCATTAATTATATCAATAAATAAATTAAATCATAGAGTTGCTCGACTTGAAAATTCTATTATATTTCGAAAGGGTAGAAAGTTAAATTTTAGTCAAACAAATAAATTATTTTTACAACTATTTTGTTCTTATGTCCTTAAAATTGGCTTGAATAAAAGAGTGGGAGGCGAGTTAATACATTTTGCTTTCCTATGTAGGTGTGGAATAAAGATAAAAATGTAATTGATAGGTTGGATGAAAGTCGATCTCTACTATACTAGACAATACAATAACCTATTATAATTTAGAATTCTATAATTTTCTCGAATTGGGGATAAAAGTATTTAGAATTTTCACACCGGTCTCAACTTGGCAATACAATAATTTAGAACTGTAAAATGATGTCTAAATTTTCTCGAGTTGGCAAAACAATAATTTGGAACTTTACAATGGTGTCAATATTTTCCTGATTTGACAACACAATAATTAAAGTTTTACAAAAGAACTCAAATTATACATTGGTTTTATTTTGATCTAGTTTTTTTCACCCGTGCATTGCACAGATAGAGTTATAATGTACATTTGATGTAAGTGTGTTCTTTAGACATCATGTCATAAATAAAATACAATATACTAGTGCATTGAATAAAATTATGAATCAATGTGCGAAAATTACAAATCATCACTAAATATTTATTTGTAGTAAAATGCTTGAGTATTAAGCATTTGCATAACTAAATCTATAATTTTGGGTCTTCTACAAACACATTGTGTAAGTTCACTGGTCCAATATATCTAAAGTTGTAATAATTAGTAGTCAAATGATTGAATTACAATAAACTATTACAACTATGAGTCTAGCATCTCATCCGTGTAACAATTTTAAAAAAATCAATAATAATGAATAATAAAATATTGAACAGATATGTGCCATCAGATTTGCAAAACAAATTCAATAAATATACAATTTTGATTTAGTATTTGATGCGTTAAATTAATGTTTCATTAATAAATATATTAATAATTACCATTTTATGTATTCGATTAATGCTTTTACTATATTTTACTTTTAAATCATTTAACTTATTTAATAATATTAGTTAACAGTCTAATAATACGTATTAGGCATGTTCGCTCGATACCCGTTTAAATAAAAATTTTCATGCCTATAAGAAAGTATCCTAGACATACCTTTTTTAACCGGACAATACATCATTTTCTCACATATCCTTTTAACTATGTGATGCTTTGTTTTATTTTATGCAAACACCCATAATATCACGTTGTTATTTTAGTATAACAAATAAGAAATATAATCGTTAAAAAGTAGCATGAATTTATAATGACAATCGTTAGAAGCGTAATAATTATAATGATATAAAGTATCAATATGACAAAATTTTTCATCCAAAGTTGATCTATTAATGGCTATGTCTGAAAATAATTATTGCTTTTTATCTTGTATATATTTGAACAAATTTCTAACATTTTAGGATTACCTGCAAAATAGAAATATACTGTGGTCCAATTTTAATTTTCACAAATATTAAGAAAAATACAATTAATAGTGTTGAAAATGTAAAATTTAATATCATTGAATCGTGTTTTATTTGATTGTACATTATATATTTTTATTTGATTTTTTTGTGTATTTTTATTAATTAGTTATTTTCAATTTTTTATCAAAATGAAATTTCAAATAAATTTTCACTTTTGGTTATTGCTTGTTGGTATTTTGTATTTCTTTGTAAAATATTATGTATATATTATATATTATTGCATATTATTTATAAAAGAAAAAACAAGGGCACCATATAATATAACAGATAAAGATTTAAATCATGTAGTTTTTAGCAAATATGAACCGGCACAACGGTGAAACAATTAAATTTACTAAACATCTAAAATTTGCTTTTAGACCTACAACAATTTTAGCAAAAAGATTACCAAACACTAAACTGATTCTTCTCAGAGTGTTTTTTTATCCAGCATAGCAGAAGCTGCTTAGTAGAGAAATTCTAGTAATACCAAACTAAACATAAATATATGTTTAATAGTTTACGTTTATATCATCTAATTTATTTAATATTATTAATTAACAGTGCCTTCAGAAATAGATTTTTCCGTTCTTGAGACCGTGAAATCCATTCCTGCAAGTTATTAAAAATGGATTATTTCAGATAGAAATTCCATTACTTTTCTACTGGTAGCTGATAGTATTATAATTGAAATTCCATTAGCAATCATTTCTAACTAAAAATCCATTGGTAATCAAGAAAATAAATTCCGTTCCAAATACTCTACCTTCATCCACAAAAATCCCATAGCTAAAAGCATTTACTATCGCAAACGAAATTTCGGTAAAAAACTATTATGTATATAATTTCAGTTTGAAATTCCACTAATAGAATTTTTGTTACTGAAATCATAGAACATTACCAACAAATTTTTAGTAGATAAAATCATAAACCATTCGCTATGGAGTTTTAGTTGGAAAATACCACACACATAACTGGTGTTCACTCGAGACTGACACTAACTAAGCTAGCACCCAAACGGATTTTAGTTCAGTCGGCTCGGTTTAACAACAATTTAAATTTTCTATCTTTAAATTGTCTTTAATTTTAGACTATATCGCAAATTTTAAGGAAGCATCTCGTTGAAGCTGGATGCTAAGAATGGAATAAAAATACTTAAGGGTAAAATGGACAATTCAGCAATATAGCCAACTCATCCAACACTTGAGATATCAATTTGAATGCCTTCCTTTCAATAATTGAAAACTACCACCAATATTTTGTTGGTTTTCCATGTGGGACTTGGGTCTACCTATTTCTTTTATTCAAAATGTAATTCTCTTATTATAGTCAAAAGTCACTGCTCAAAACCAAAAAAAACAGAAGATACATTCCTTGAAGTACGAAGATGTCGAGAGTGGAGAAGATAGAGGAGAGATTGGCGGCAACTCTTCCTAGCGCCGGACTTCTAATCTTTTACACTACGTGTTTTCCTTCTAATTGGTCTTTCGTTTATGCAATATGTGGCTTCATGATGGCAAAATTCTATTTTTTTTCCTCTTTTTAGATTTGTAGCTTCATGAAGTTTTTGTGAGGCTTCCATGGATTTGTAAATTTTTGTGTAGCTTCTGAGTTTCTTGTGATCTAATCTAAGAGTTCTGGGTTTGTCTTGTGCAAATATTTCTTAAACTTGGTTGGTTTTTTTCGTTCAGTTACTGAGATTCAATCAGTTTGTGGTTTCAATTTGGGTTATCAGTAGTACACCGGTGACATCAATGAGCTTACAATGTCGCACTAGTAGCGAGAAAGTACAAAACCAGACAAACTTTTTATATTATTAATATGTATATAGATTATTAAGTCCAGATTTACCAATAAAAGAATAGGTACAAAATATCATTTCAAAACATCAAAACACCTTTGCCAATGGAAAATTAGTTCTAGATAGGAGTACAACTTCGCCAACCAAAAACCCATCATTGATTACCAACAGAAAATATTTCATTTGTGAAACTGAGGAACATAATCACCGTTGTTAAAAATAATATCACATTTGGCAATAGAAAATCAGTTAGAAATATCAATACACCTTCACCCACCGGTAACTTGTTGCTAATCTACAATAGATTCCTATAGAAAAATTTTCATTGATAATTTTGATACCAATTAGCCGTTCGTAAAAATGATGACGAATTTGCTAACGGGAAATCAGTTGCTTAATAACAATGGAATTTTCTATCAGCAAAAATCTGTTTCTAACACAATAGTACCAAGTAGAATTCAATTTCTAAGTGATTTACATATCTATGCATAATATTAGGTACAAAATATCTATTTGTAAAAAAAGACTATATATTTACAAATAGAAAATCCGTTTCCAAATACTAACGGAATATCTCAGTTGGAAATTTTTTGTTTGTGGAGGTGCTTTATTTTGTAGCGAAACTTTCATACCCATCAGAAAAGTATCCTCCAAACATATCATTTTAATTGGTTAATACCCCGTGTCCTCACATACCCTTTTAACTAGGTAATACTTCATTTTATTTTGTACAAATATCCATAATACCACATTGCTATTTTAGTCTAGCAAATAACAAATATAATTATTTAAAAAGTAGCATGATTTTATAATGACTATCGTTAGAGACGTAATAATTATTTTGATAAATGGAATATTAATATTAATATGACAAAATTTTTCATCCAAAGTTGATTCGTTAATAGTTATGCCTGAAATTAATTATTGCTTTTTATTTTATATATATATATATATATGAACAAATTTCTAGTATTTTAGGACTATATGCAAAATAGGAATATACTATGATACACTTCCAATTTTCATAAATATTCAAAAAATGCAATTAATAATGTTAGAAATATAAGATTTAATATCATATATCCCTAATATACAATTTCCTTTATTAAATATTCCATTTTAAATAATACTATTTTACCGATTAAAATGCATATTAAATAGGGTTATAAAAAAATTCCAACTACTTCTTTAATAGAAGAGTGGACGGTATTTTGAGACATGTGAAAAGGTAAAGTGTACCAATTTTATTGGACAAAGATGGTATGAAAATAATTAAATTTGTACAATTAGGAAAGTTTTGCAAGATAATATAATGAAAGTTTTATAAGATAATAAAATGAGTTTAATTCAGTTTTAGATTTTTCTATTAGCATGAATTTTTGTTTTAGGTTTGTGTAATTTTATTTGCGGAAATGAAGGGCAGATTTGATTAATATTTTTAAACATACTACTTAAATACATATTTAATGTTTTATTTTAATATACTTCTTAAATCATGTAACTTATTTAATATTATTAGTTACCAATTTAACATCGTATATCAAGCATGTATCATAGTACATGTACCCGTTTGATATCGATTCAGATAAAATTTCATACCCATGAGATTATATCTACTCCACATACTCTTGTAACCATATAATATCTCATTTTATTGTATTGTCTAACAAATAAACAATAAAATCCTTAAAAAATGTTAGATAATTTTGGAATAATTATTTTTACCACGATACATGTATCCACTCGATATCCATTCATATAAGAAATTGCATTGTACATATAAAAATATCTAAATCAGGAGCATAAATTAGAAATATATATATATGTAAAAGATTTTGCTGTAACTTGTTCAATATTATTAGTTACCGATTTAACATTGCGTATCAAACGTTTACTATAGTACATGTACCCGCTTGATATCGATTCAGATGAAAATTTCATGCCCATGAGATTATATCGGCTCCACATATTCTTTTAACCATATAGTACCTCATTTTATTGTATTGTCTAACAAATAAATAATAAAATCCTTAAAAAACGTGGCATAATTTCAGAATAATTATTTTTATCAAGAAACATGTATCAGCTCAATATCCATTGATATAAAAAATCGCATTGTGCATGTAAGAACATCTAAATTAGGAACATAAATTAGAAATATATATATATATATATATATAAAGATTTTGATGTTCAATTAGATGAAGACTATGGTGTTATTCAAAAGGTATTATAAAAAAATCCGCTAAGATTGTGTTGTAGATTTTAGAACGTGAGGAATTTTAGGTAGAATTGAGTTCTAATTAAAGAAAAGAATTTGAAGATTTCCATAGAAAGGGATAAGGGATGGAGAAATGTTAGTTAAAGAAGTATTAAATAGAATGTAAGACAAATCGGCAATAAATATTTTAATTAGATAATAATAGAATGGAAAAATATTTTACATACTATAATTTGTTCATTTAGTAACTATGAGCAAAAAAACAAAGCATGATTTTTGGAGAAATTCTTGATTCTCGAGAACATAAACTTGAAAATAGCAATACAAAATTATGTTCTTCTTCTTAATTGGGCTAATCAATATTAGATGAAGTTAATCGTACAAAGTAAAGGAAATTTTTTATTTTCGATACTTATAGCTTTATATTTTAAATATTAAAATATACTGATTAAGGTTTTTCTTGTGCACGTAGAGGGAAGAAGATAGGATGGGAAAAATATTTATAATTGTTAAGAATGAGATGATTATTTGTATCATTTTAATTTTGAACATTTTAATATATTTGAAAATTTTGTGAGATTAATAAAAAAAAGTGTTAATATAATTAGTCTTTAAGTATATATATGGTTAATAATAAAATTTTTTTGAGTGAAAACACACTGGAATAGTGATATATAAATGAAAATTGTTAACAAGTAAAAGACATGTTAGTCTTAATATATAGGGTACAAGTTTAATACTTCACTATTACATCTGTAACAATTTTTTTATTAAAAGTGACAGTCAGTGTGGTATGATATTACAAGCAATTGAGTCATATAGAGTTTTAGGTGGGAAACATTTTCTAATTACGCCAGATGAAATTGTAATTGTGCCAAAAAACTCTTGTATTATATATTACTAGTTATAAACCACCAGTGCTATACGCGGATAGGTAACTGCGAAAAAAAAATTATGGTGAATATTGTTAAAGATATAAATTTTATAAACATAATCGCGAAGGCAAAAAATATTGCACAACAAGTGCTACACGTACAACATATATACAAATGCAACCAATATAGTCTTAGAAAAAACATAAGTAGTGTTAGGTAAGCTATTGTGCATACGCAACATTTTATGAAACGAACAGATCAGGAAGAACAAATTAAATAAAACTTGCAAGAACGACCGGATAAAAATAACAATGATGATAAACTTAACACTTGGTAAACAATTTATGAAGTACAAAACAATAAGGACATTGAAAAAATGACTGTACAACTTAGCATTTTAAGCAAGCGATAGAGTCATAGGGGTCTCAAAATTATTTGTTAACTATATGATGCAACGTCTCTATATATAAACATCCTGCAAGCCACGGGAAAATAGAGCAACCTACAAGGATAGCAAAAAATGCAAATAAACGAAGCTATCTTAATCACTAATTTTGTTACCTTTTTTTGTCTTTTTTGTTGATTGTATGAACGCAAAATCAGGTGGTTCAACATTTGTTTCACATAAATATCTTGGTAATAGACCTATGGAAGAAATATATGGATCACCTCAATTAGTTGGAGCAAGAGAAAAAATAAAAAAAATTGAGTTGAAATTATATAACGACAAAGAAATCCGAGATCAAGAACTATAGTACGCATCAACCAATACAACTGATATTAAATTGGAAAAACTTGTAAAATAAGAAAGTGATTATATGAGTTATATATAGTCTAAGATATGCCATTAAAATGGTAATAGATGTAAAATTAACATACCTGTGAATAGAATCGTGCCAACGTTTCTCCTATAAAATATAATTAATCCACCGGCATCCCAATAAATGTATTGAGATAGAAGGCAAATTAATAGAAAATATTAAAATAGAACTTAAAAATATATAAACATGTTAGTTATAGTTTCTCTAAAATTATTTTGAAACTAATATATGTGACGGAAACCAACCTATCACAGATTATTGAATATCTCTTTATAAACAACATTCACTGTAGAACTGCTAGACAAAGTTTACAACAAATACGAATCCTCCTAGTCAAAGTTGAAGGTGAGTAAAGGAAAAAGATATATCTAAGTAGAAAAATAATGAATGGGATCAAATTATGTACTGTAAATCTTCAAGATGCATCTCCAAACGCTTCCCAAAAGTGGTTTCCCGAAAATGTGGCCTATCACCAGGCTCATCAACCACACGGCCAGTTACATCTAAATAAGTTAATGCAACAAGCAGAAAAATTAGAAAAGCAAAAAACCAATAAAATGGCGGAACGAATGAGAAAGAACTAATACCAAACAAGGGAACCTTGTTAAAATGTGTAGATGACTTAATCTCATTGAAATTCCTAAACGTGTAAATGGTCGAAGAGAAAGAGCGATCAATATGCGGCAGCGCTGATGTCTTCCCACAAAAAATCAGCTTGTACTTGTGCCCAGTAATTGTATAAGTCTTTGCATTATCCTTGACACTAAAAGTTAAAGTTCTTAGTGTATACCAATGCTTGTATTCGATCACCCTATAAAGAAAAGAGAGGAAAAAAAGATAGTGAACTAAAGACAATTCAAAGACACATATCATACTATCACAACCCGTTCATATATGCATATTTATATATCTAACTATATAAATATTTAAAGCACAAAGACTTATGGAATAGCTAAATAAGGCACAAAGATAGTGTGTTAGATATAAATCTTTAACGGGTACTATCATAACATGTGCATATTTATCTAACTATATAAATATTCAAAGCACAAAGACAACATGTTATATATAAATATTTAACATGTACTATCATAACCTGTGCATATTTATATATATAACTATATAAATATTATTTTAAAAGGAATTAGAGTTCCTCATATGAAAAAAAGGTAATAAACTAATATACCCAATATGATGAAAGTTTTCAAGAAGAGTGTTCTAATTAGCAGCTAAACTTGCTTATTGGATTGCATGTTATTAGCATCAATGGACAACGGATTGCCGAGATATTCCATAAAACCATAAATTAAGTCTTGATCAAATGTTTCGTATTAGCCAAAATCTGTTTTATTATACAAAGAAGACTAAACTTATAATTAAGCTTTAACCTTTTCTTATTAGGTCGTGGTGTCACTTTAAACAACCAAAAAAGAAATAGATCCCAAAGCACATGAGCAATAATAACTATAATCCAAATGAATATCACCTTTTTCTTTTCCAATTAAATAAAGCGATTAGATAAAACAAACTCTAACCCTGATGTAAACCTGCAATGGAACTAGGCCAAAGGAACCCACACGAGATTGGAGATTGTCCCAGAAAAGCCAATTACCCGGTTGTGATTCGGAATCCCTAACGACCCACGCGATTCTCGACTTGAAAATGATTGGTATATTAAACCAACCACCCTAAAGATGCGGAACCCGGAACCAATAGTGGTGTGAACGCCACAAAGAGTTAATCACGCTCTTTGATAAGTTTGGATCGTTCAAAATTCGAACGAAGCAATTGAAAGAAATTTCCTCACAATAATGTTAAAACTCACAAGATTGTTGATCCCTTTTACAATGGCATAGACTTGTTAATATAGTACTTGAGAACCCTAAGGAGTCTTTGGAAACAATAAAGGACCAAGAAAAAAGATAAAAATTAAAAGAAAAAAATGAAATTGACGTCAAATCCGCGTCTAGCGGCCTGTGCGGACGCAATTGTGCCCGCCCCCATGTTTCTACTGCAAAGTTCTGATTTTCTTCCCTAGCATGCAGCCGCATGGTTTGGCCGTGTGGCCGCATGGTTTTGTGATTTTTCCCTTCCTGCATTTCGGCCTCGTAAGTTTGATCTTCGGCCAGTTTAATCCCTAATCGCCAGATTGGCTACAGCCTCGGTCCGGATTTTAATTAAGTTCATCTCCTTTGAATCTCCTTTGCTCAAGCCATGCTCTAATCCTCTCGAACTCATTGGATAAATATGAAGCCCCAAATCTTGAACTAATCCCACCATAGCATCTTTGATTTTATTAGCCCTTACTCTTGTGATTGGTCCAATGGGCACATGAAGTGTATCTATTTGAGCGCTCCCGCCTTGGTTCGTATCATCTCCTCCCTCTTCAGGAAGATTCATCCACGAATCACCACCTGCATCAAACGGAACGAGATCACTAACACTGAAAGTAGCTGAAACATTATACTCACCAGGAAGATCCAATTTGTATGCATTATCATTCATCTTCGTGATGACTTGAAAGGGACGGTCTCCTTTGGGTTGTAACTTGAAATGCCTTTGCTTAGGAAATCTTTCTTTCCTCAAGTGAAGCCAACCCCAATTGCCGGGTTCAAATGTCACCTTTTTCCTGCCTTTGTTTGCCCTAGAAGCATATTATTCATTTTGTTTCTCAACTTGTGATTTCACCTTCTCGTGAAGCGATTTTACCAGCTCTACATTTCTCTTACCATCTAAGCTAGCTCTTTCATCCATAGGTAGAGAAGTCAAATCCAATGGAGTCAGAGGGTTAAATCCATAAACAATCTCAAAAGGTGAGAATACAGTAGAAGAATGAACAGTACGATTGTACGCAAATTCAACAAAAGGCAAACACTCCTCCCAACTTTTCAAGTTCTTCTTGACAATAGTGCGTAATAATTGAGTCAAGGTCCTATTCACTACTTTGGTTTGTCCATCAGTTTGTCGGTGACAGGTAGTAGAGAATCATAACTTGGTTCCTAACTTACCCCACAAAATCTTCCAAAAATAACTAAGGAACTTCACATCCCTATCTGAGACAATGCTCTTAGGAATCCCATGGAGCCGCACTATTTCCCTAAAGAAAAGATTCACTATATGTGTAGTATCATCAGTTTTGTGACAAGCTATAAAATGAGCCATTTTACTAAACATATCAACCACCACAAATATTGAATATTTACCACTTTTAGTTCTAGGTAAACCAAAAATAAAATCCATAGATATATCCACTCAACGCTCATTAGGCACTGGTAAAGGTGTGTATAAACCTTGAGGTAACACTCTGGATTTAGCCCTTTTATAGGTTATGCAATTTCCACAAATTCTCTCCACATTCCGTCTCATTTTAGGCCAATAAAAGTGTTCTTGGAGTACATCTAAGGTCTTTTGAATGCGAAAATGACCCATCAATCCTCCACCATGGGCTTCCCTAACTAACAACTCCCGCAAAGAACTAGTGGGTACACATAATTTGTTCTCTTTAAACAAATAACCCTCCAGTCTATAAAACTTGTCAATTGCCCCCTTTTCACAAGAGACAAAAATACTAGAGAAATTAGGATCATTCACATACAAGTCCTTTACATATTCAAATCCCAACAACCTATCATTGAAGGTAGAAATTAGGGCGTATCTTCTTGAAAGAGCATCAACTACCACATTTTCCTTTCCTTGCTTGTATTTTGTCACATAGGGAAAGGTTTCGATAAATTCTATCCACTTAGCATGATGCTTGTTCAACTTACCTTGCCCCTTTAGGTGTTTCAATGATTCGTGATCAGTGTGAATCACGAACACTTTTAGCTACAGATAATGCTGCCAGTTTTCCAAAGCCCTTACTAATGCATACAGCTCCTTGTCATATGTTGGATAGTTAAGTGTTGCACCATTGAGCTTCTCACTAAAAAATGTGATCGGCTTCTTTTCCTGGATCAAGACAGCACCCACATCTATTCCCGATGCTTCACATTCAATTTCAAAAGTTTTAGAAAAATATGGCAAAGCTAAAATAGGAGCAGAACACAACTTTTCTTTCACTATCCGATTTAAATCTTACCAATTTCTTGATTATCTCAGTTAATGGTGCTGCTAGCATACTGAAATCCGTAACGAACCTACGGTAAAAACTAGCAAGTCTATGAAAGCTCATAACTTTAGTTATGCTCTTAGGAATTGGCCAATCTTTAATCGCCTTGATTTTATCCTCATCAACCTCTATCCTATTAGCACTAACCACGTAACCAAGAAATACAATTTTGTCCAAACAAAAATGGGTTTTACCAGGGTTAGCATACAACTATTCTTTTCTTAGAACCTCAAACATGTTCTTAAGATGTTTCACATGATTGTCTAAATCCCGGCTGTAAATCAAAATGTCATCAAAATACACCATCACAAATTCCCAATGAAAACATGTAAAACATGATTCATTAAACGCATAAATGTACTAAGTGCATTTGTAAGGCCAAATGGCATAACTAACCATTCATACAAGCCATATTTAGTTTTAAAATCCGTTTTCCATTCATCTCCTTCTTTCATGCGAATTTGATGATAACTAGTTTTTAAGTCAATTTTGCTAAAAATCTTAGTACCATAAAGTTCATCAAACATATTATCTAGTCTAGGAGTTGGATGACGATACTTTACTATGACATTGTTTATAGCTCGACAATCTATGCACATCCCTCCAAGTCCCATCTTTCTTAGGAACAAGCAAAATTGGGACTGCACAAGGGCTCATGCTTTCCTTGACATAGCCCTTACTCATGAGTTCCTCCACTTGCCTTTGCAACTCCTTTGTCCCCACCGGGTTGCTTCGGTAAGTGGGTCGGTATGGAATTACGGCACCAGCAACAAAGTCAATTTGGTGCTCGATTCTCCTAATTGGTGGCAATCCACTCGGTAGTTCCTCTGGTAAGATATCTTCAAACTCTTGCAAAATAGAAATAACTGAAGAGGGGAGGGAAGAGTTAGAATCATCAAGTACAAGGTGTGACTCCTTGTACACCAACATCTCCGAAAGGGCCCTTGATATCTCACTCTTTTTTACAAAGAAACAAACTTTTTTCTTACCATCTCTAATCTTTTCACTCAACTCTTCTTTTGCTTTTTCATTGCCACTCATTTTTTCTCGTGAACTCTCTCTTTCTCTCTCATTTTTCTCTCTTTCGCCTTGACCTCACCTTTTAATTTCATTTGATCTGTAAAAACTTGCTGTGGAGTCAAAGAAGCAAGTGTAACCTGTTTTCCATCCATCTTGAAACTATACTGGTTTTTATACCCATCATGCATCGCCTTTCTGTCATACTGCCAAGGTCTTCCCAACAAAATATGTGTGGCTTGCATTGGAACCACATCACACAAGACCCTATCTGAATATGTCCCTATGGAAAAAGTCACCAACACTTGCTTATTCACCCTAACTTCTCCTGATTCGTTAAGCCATTGCAACTTATACGGTTTATGGTGTTTAATTATAGGCAACCAAAGCTTCTCCACAAATAGAACACTAGCAACATTGGTACAACTTTTCCCATCAATAATCATACTACAAGGTGTACCACTTAGCCAACGTCTTGTATGAAATATGTTCTCCTTTTGTAGCGCATTATCATCCACTTTAACTTACGTGTTGAGGGCTCGCCTAGAAACTAAAGTATTTGGCACTGGTATCAACCCAATAGCCTCAGGAGCTTCAATAGACTCATCATCATAACAAGGCTCCTCCTCTTCCTCTCCTTCGGTCTCAACTTCTTCATCCTCCCAAATTAACATAGTACGCCTATTGGGACACTCCACTGCCACGTGCCCAAAACCTTGGCACCTAAAGCACCTTGTATCCAGATTCTTGGGAGGTTGAACTTCTACTTTAGCCTTCCCCTTGTTATCCATTGCTTGATTCCCTTCGGTGGCTCATTCTTTCCCCTCCAAGCGGGCTTGTTATTACCCTTATTGTTATCTCCCCACCTAGGCTTCCAAACTCCACTAGACCTCATGGATGGTTTTAAGGATGCCCTCTTTTTCAGCTGATTCTCCACCTTCATAGCTTTATGGACTAACTTATCTACATCCACGTAATGTTGAAGGTCCATTATATTGGCTATCTCCTTATTTAATCCATTCAAGAAACGCGCCATAATAGCGTCATTATCCTCCACTACATTCGCCCTAGCCATGGCTACTTCCATTTCTTTGTAGTAGTCCTCCACACTCCTTGACCCGTGGATTAGATTTTGAAGCTGTTGGTAAAGTTCTCTGTGATAATAGGTAGGGACGAACCTCTTTCGCTTAATGGCTTTCAAGTCCCTCCAAGATTCTACTAGGTCCTCATAATTTCGCCTTCTGCTACTAGCCAACTGATCTCACCAACTTAATGCATAATCAGTGAATTCCTTAACTATCAAATTCAACTTTTTCAATTCTGAAAATTGGTGATAATCAGACACTAGTTCTACCCTTTTTCCCCACTCAAGGTAAGCTTCAGGATCACTCTTAGCTTTAAACTGACGGATTTTAATTTTGACATTCCCAACATTGCCATCTTCTCCATTCCACTCCCTACGTTCACATCTCTCCCGCCGATTATCCCAATGACCTCTCATAGCTCCCTCATTCTCCCAATTGATTTCATCTCCTACATCACCTAACTCTAATTCGTTGCCTTCCACCTTTATATTCACTCGTTGTTTCCTCTGCCCATTATTATTTCCTCTCTGTTGTGGGGCCTGAGCAACTTCTAATCCAGCCATCCTATTTCTATTCTTGCCATTTGTAATTGTAGTTCTCGCCTCACCTCATCTACCATCTCCTTAACCATAGCCCTCATCTCATCAAGTTGTGCATTATTGTTTTGTCCAGCGGTAGAATTTTGTTCTGACATGGTGTGCAATTGTGTGTGCAAGTGTCCGCACGTGTTTGAATCACTCGTGTTTCACTCACACTAGGCTCTTATCTGATAATAGTCTCACCCACACTACCTTTTACCACTCTATGACACGCCCCACCTCTAGTATCTGTATTATACTAAAAATGTGGCGTGCACCGACGATAAATTCTAACTAGAAGTTAGAATTCACCGCCTAGGCTCGTTTTCTTGTTAAATTTCCTAAAAATTTTGGCAGCATCTCCCCTATTTTACGAATAAACCACCCTGCATGACAAAAACTGCACCAACCCATACTACAACACAATTCAAAACTCCAACCAACCGCCACAACACACCAAGCCAATATGTATCATAACATAACAAATTCTACGTAAAGGTATAAATTCAAAAGTATATTAGACTTAATCTTTTCTTCTTAATATACATAAGCATATCAACATATCAAAATCTATTTCACACATCAAGACACATTTCCTTGTTACATTTCTAGTTGATCATGCCGACCTTGGCAAAAGGCTCGTCTCCAGAATAGATTCCAAGTGTTGCTCAAACTTCAGTTAATACCTGGAAGCGAAAACATTGAAAAGTATTTTCGTGAGCATTAACCCCAGTGAGTGGAATATTAAGAAACCTTCATACTTTTAAACAAGACTTATCATTATTATTTTCATCCAAGCAAATCATAAGTAAAACATGAGCCATAGCTAGCACATAGGCCCCTTCGCCTGGGCGGCATTCATTTAGTCAGCTTGAGCCATATAGGCCCCTTCGCCCGTAGACGGCACATTCATGACATAGGATACACTTGGGGAAGTTTTCAAATCATTCAACATTTGCATGTCAAATATACCATATCTTTGAAGTTCTTAAACAATACATTAAGTTTACGTCGAATGCACTGAAAATTCTTAAAGAAAATTCCATAAAAACACTTGTCATAACTTCACGACATCATAGATAAAAATCAAAGCATTGTAAATTCATTTCCAAGGGATAAGAGAAATTCCACTCACTGGCTATATATATATACATGTGATTTAATTGGGTTAATAGGCCCTTGCAATTTCTTCCGTGTCTCCTGAAATAAAACATGAGTAATTTAATTAATAATCCATTTCCTTTACCCTTTCTTCAACTTTTGTTAACTTCATTTCCTTTATTTCTTTTAAACTACCTACCCCACATTTTCTAGTCCAATTAATGGTGTTAATATGAGTTTTCTTTTAGACTACAACTTTTCTACTTATACTCATTCTCATTTATTTTCTTTTATGATTATTTTAGATTTTATCCCATCTAAAACAAATTGTAATAATATCATATGTTAAAGTCTTAATTATCTACTAAAATAACACTAATTATTCACCTTTTAACACTAACTATTGGTCTTTAACAATTTTCACATTTGCCATTAAATATTATTACATTCAGTACTTACATAGCCATTCTAAACTTCACTAGATTCCTCAACTACCATGATATTATGCTATTAAATCATAATACCAACTTATATATAAAACTTCAACTTATTTCTTCACTTAAAATTTCATCTTAGTACTAGCTAGCCACCATAATTTCTTAATATAACACCAAGAATTAAATTCCATAACCAAATATTGATTTAATGCCTACTAAAATAACACATAGCATTAATCCTAAATCTTTAAACACTATTTCTTAGGCTTAAATAAATTTCCACATTTATTAGTAAATATTAAGTCATTAATTTCTTTCATTCATCCTTAACTTCATCCACTTTCTCAATTGTTACGGTAACCATAACACTAACTTGTATCAAAAGTTTTCAATTTACTTACTCTATCTAAAATTTCATCCATATAAACTTCATCTTTATCCTAGCTACCATAAATCCCTAAAATAAGATCAAGAATCTCATTTTTCATTATCAAATAACTACTTGATGCATTAGAACATATATTAAATAAAATCATAACCTAATATTAAATATTCCTAAAATTTCCATAAAACCCATATTCTTTAACTTTATAAATTCAAAGGTTGAAGACAAAGAATACTTACTAGTTTACCCTTTTGATTGGCTTTCTTCTTCTTTCCAAGAAAAGAAATAACAAATTTTCTTTTTTTTCCCCAAAACCTGCAAAAAGCTTCGGCCCCTTTCTCTTCTTTCTTTCTTTTTTTTTTCTTGTTTTGTTTGTTTGATTGAGTTGGTGTATATGATATATGTATATATATATATATATAATTAATGTTGGAAATGGGCCCAATTACACAAAAATTATGGAGCTTTTCGTTTCCTTTTTTTTTTTTTTTGATAACATAATTCTTGTTTCCACTTTAATCCTAAATTTTGTGTGCACATTTAATTTAGCTAAGATAACAATACTCACCCCCTTTTAAAGAATTTCGTCCTCGAAATTCCACTAGCTAAGATCTAAAGAGATGAGGGTATTAAGATTGCATCTGCTCTTCACTTTCCCATCTTGCTTCCTCAATGGCATGATTCCTCCAAAGAACCTTTACTAGAGGGATTGTCTTATTACGTAATACTTGCTCTTTTCTATCTAGTATTTCGACTGGCTGCTCCTCATAAGTTAAATCTTCTTTCAACTCAATCGGCTGTGATCTCAATACATGAGAAGGGTCTGAGATATACTTGCGAAGCATGGAAACATGAAAAACATTGTGAATTCGAGCTAATTCTGAAGGTAATTCTAGTCGATAGGCAACCAGACCCACTCGCTCAATTATTTCATATGGTCCAATATACCTCGAACTTAATTTACCTCTTTTCCCAAATCTTAGAACACCCTTCCAAGGCGATAAGCGTAGAAAAAATTTTTCTCCAATCTGGAATTCAAGATCTCTTCTCCGTTTATCTGCATAACTTTTCTGTCTATCTTGAGCTGCTTTTAATTTTTCTTTAATCAGCTTCACCTTCTTTGTAGTAATCTGAACATATTCTGTGCCTAATAACTTCCTTTCTCCCACTTCATCCCAACATACTGGCGTTCTACACTTTCTTCCATACAGTGCTTCATATGGAGCCATCTCAATACTGGAATGATAAGTGTTATTATATGCTAACTCCATCAAAGATAGATAAGTATCCCAGTTTCCTTTGAATTGCAGAACACAAGCACGTAGCATATCCTCTAATGTCTGAATAGTTCTCTCTGACTGGCCATCTGTTTGTGGGTGAAAGGCTGTACTAAAATTCAGTTTAGTGCCCATAGCCTTCTGCAAGCTCAGCCAAAATTTAGAAGTAAATCGAGGATCTCTATCTGAAACAATTGATACTGGAAATCCATACAGACTGACTATTTCATCAACATATAGTTTTGCCAGTTTCTCTAGAGTATCGGTAGCTCTGATAGATAAAAATCTGGCAGTTTTCGTTAATCTGTCCACAATGATCCAAATCCCATCATGACCACTCTGAGTGCGAGGAAGTCCAAAAAGAAAATCCATGGTAATATGCTCCCATTTCCACTCAGGTATTGGTAAATTCTGTAGGAGTCCAGCTGTTTTCTAACGATCTGGTTTCACTTGTTGACAAATGATGCATCTGGATACAAACTCAGCTATTTCTTTCTTCATTCATGGCCACCAATAATATTCCTTCAAAGTATGATACATTTTAGTACTATCCGGATGCATGGCATAAGTTGAGCTGTGTGCTTCTTCTAAAATCTCCTTTTTCAAATCTAGAATGGCAGGAACACATAATCTATTCCCCAGGGTCAGAGACATATCATCTCTGATGCAAAATTCTATATGTACACCCTTCGTAACTTCTTCCTTCAATTTATTTAAGACTGAATCTTGAGTCTGAGCTTCCTTTACTTTATCGATCAGAGTAGGCCTCACTTGAAAGCTAGCCAACAATGCTCCCGTATTGTTTACAGATAGCTGAGCTTTTGAAGCTTGCAACTCACAAATCAAAGCAGCGCAAACTTTATTAGATTGAGTTTCTGTATTCGAAATCTTCATGCTAAGTGCATCTGCTACTGCATTAGCCATTCCAGGATGATAATTAATTGTGCATTCATAATCTTTTATCAGCTCTATCCATCTCCTTTGCCTCAAATTTAATTCTTTCTGATCAAAGATATATTTTAAACTTTTGTGATCAGTGAAGATCTGACACTTTTCGCCATACCAATAGTGCCTCCAAATTTTCAATGCAAACACGATTGTTGCCAGCTCAAGATCATGTGTTGGATAATTCAATTCATGTTTCTTTAATTGGCGAGAAGCGTACGCTATAACTCTGCCATTCTGCATCAAAACACACCCAAGACCTTGTCGTGAAGCATCGCTTTAAATCACAAATTCTTCACCTAGGGTTGGAAGTGCCAGTACAGGGGCCGAGACTAGCCTTTGTTTCAGTTCTTGGAAGCTCTTTTCACAGTTTTCGGTCCACTGAAATTTTGCATTCTTTCTTCTCAAACTAGTTAGAGGTAAGGCAATCTTTGAAAATCCTTCTACAAAGCGACGGTAGTACCCTGCCAAACCGAGGAAACTCCTTACTTCTGTCACGTTTGTAGGTCTTTCCCATTTGATAATTGCATCTGTTTTCTGAGGATCCACATAAATACCCTGTGCTGAAACCACGTGGCCGAGAAACATAACTTTATCAAGCCAGAATTCACACTTGCTAAATTTAGCATAAAGCTTCTTTTCACGCAGTGTCTGTAGCACAACCCTAAGATGCTCAGCATGTTCATCCTTATTCTGAGAATACACCAAAATATCGTTGATAAACACGATCACAAATTTATCTAAATATGGACGAAATATTCTGTTCATCATGTCCATAATGCAGCTGGAGCATTCGTCAGTCCAAAAGGCATCACAAGAAATTCATAATGGCTGTACCGTGTTCTAAAACCAGTTTTTGGCACATCAGCTTCCTTAATCTTGAGTTGATGATACCAAGATCGCAAATCAATTTTTGAGAATATCGCTGCTCCCCTGAGCTGATCAAACAGCTCATCAATACGAGATAAAAGGTATTTATTTCGGATGGTTATCTTGTTGAGCTGTCTGTAGTCTATGCATAGCCTTAGATTACCATCCTTCTTTTTCACAAATAAAACCGGTGCTCCCCAAGGGGATGAACTTGGCCTAATAAAACCTTTATCAATCAGTTCTTGCAGCTCGGTTTTCAATTCCTTTAACTCTGATGGTGACATTCTGTATGGTTGCTGTGCAATAGGTGCTGTACCTGGAATCACCTCAATAGTAAAGTCAATCTCTCGATCTGGACGCAGGCCTGGAAACTCATCTAGAAACACATCTGGAAATTCTCGTACCACAGGAATATCCTCGAATTTCAATTTACTGATATTTGTGTCTATTATACTAGCCAAATATGCTTCACATCCCTTCTTGAGTAATTTTCTCGCTGTAATAGCAGATATCACACAAGAAGGAAGAATCCTGCGTTGTCCAACAAAAACAATTTCTAGTTTCCCCAATCGTCTGAACACCACTTCTTTACGAAAACAGTCAACTGAAGCATGATTTGCAGCTAAGAAATCCATGCCCAATATAATATCAAAATCGTGAATAGGAAGGGGAATCAGATCAGCTTTTAGCTCATAGCCATTCACGTTAATGCTACACTCTCGATATACTGTGCTGGATAAAAATAAATCTCTGACTGGAGTGGTTATTACTAAGTGACTATCTAAAGGATCATGTTTCATGTTCGTACGTTTAGCAAATGTAGAAGAAATAAAAGAATGTGTAGCTCCAGGGTCAATTAAAACACGAGTATCTTTATCAAAAAGAGATAACATACCCATAACAACATCTGGAGACTCCTGGGCGGCTTGTTGTGTCATTGCAAAAACTCTAGCTTGCGCCTTTAGATGTCATGGCTGTCCTCTCTGTTTAGTGCTAGTGCTACTGCCAACATTTGACTGTGTGCATTTTTCGGTGCCTGAACCCTCAGCCGTAATGTTTCTTTGACTCTGATTTGTTTTCTCACTGCCAAAACTCTGCTGAGGAAAAGTCCTGGGAGTAGCACCACTTTCTTTAGTAAGGAGTGGACAATCTCGCTTTAAATGCCCTGCTTGCCCATAATAATAACATATTCCAATCCCTCGTAAGCATTCCCCTGAATGGAATTTCCCACATGTTTGACATGAGGGCGTCTATTATCACTAGAACTGTCTCCTCGTACTGAAAAAGATCATGTCACTGATTTTGAAGCTGAGGCTGCTGTACTGAGCCCTGGCTAAATCTGGAAACTAAAGCACCACGAGATTTTTGCTTAAAGCTGCCTGAAGTAGAAACACCTGGATAGAATCGTTTATCTCCTTTTGATGGTTTACCTCCGCGAAACCCAGACCAGGTCTGACTGTTTCCACTTTTGGCTTTGGATTGCTCTTGTAAACCCCGCCGTTCAGAGAGACTTTTCTCTATCCTCATTGCTGCTTCCACTAATTTTCCAAAGTTCTGCCATTCATATACTGTCACGGCTGTCCTATTTCTTCTCTAAGCCCTCTTTCAAATCTTTTGCATTTAGTAACTTCATCTTGGATCAAGATCTTTGCCTACTTAGAAAGCTTTACAAATGTCTTCTGATATTCTGCAACAGTCTTTGAGCCTTGTACTAATTTTAGGAATTCCTCTTGCTTGGCATCTCGGAAGGAAATAGTATAATACGTCTCATGGAAAGCATATTCGAATATCTGCCAAGTCACTTAAGACTAATTTGGATACTTACACAATACCGATTGCCACCAATCATATGCCCCTTCTTCTAGCAAAAAGGTAGCCAGACGTAGTTTCACATCATCTGGGCAACCCATCATATCAAAGATACGTTGAAGTTTTACAATCCATACCTCAGCAACGGAGGCATCTGCTGTGCCCGTAAAAGGTTTCGTCCCTAACTTCATTGCTCTTTCAGTACTGAATTCTTTACTTAGCTTATAGGAATCAACAGGGAAAGGAACAACAGGTTCAGCTTGATTCATGTATACAGGTCTAATAGGTTCACGAGGCTGGTGAACTGAGTCTTCTACTCGTCCAGCCTCTCCTATATTTCTCCTTTCTGGTATAACATGAGTTTGATGCAACAATTCTGGTAGGCTGCGAGCCCTTCCTCATTGTGGCATGATCACCTATGACATATTCATAATATGTAGAAGATCAAAATGCAAGAATAATACAATTATAGACTCTAAACCGTGCTCTGATATCAAATTGACACGCCCCACCTCTAGTATCTGTATTATACTAAAAATGTGGCGTGCACCGACGATAAATTCTAACTAGAAGTTAGAATTCACCGCCTAGGCTCGTTTTCTTATTAAATTTCCTAAAAATTTTGGCAACATCTCCCCTATTTTACGAATAAACCACCATGCATGACAAAAACTGCACCAACCTATACTGCAACACAATTCAAAACCGCAACCAACCGCCACAACACACCAAGCCAATATATATCATAACATAACAAATTCTACATAAAGTTATAAATTCAAAAGTATATTAGACTTATTCTTTTCTTCTTAATATACATAAGCATGTCAACATATCAAAATGTATTTCACACATCAAGACACATTTCCTTGTTACATTTCTAGTTGATCATGCCGACCTTGGCAAAAGGCTCTTCTCCAGAATAGATTCCAAGTGTTGCTCAAACTTCAGTTAATACCTAGAAGCGAAAACATTGAAAAGTATTTTCGTGAGCATTAACGCCCAGTGAGTGGAATATTAAGAAACCTTCATACTTTTAAACAAGACCATCTTTATCATTATTATTTTCATCCAAGCAAATCATAAGTAATCATCTTTATTTATAAATCGTTACCACGATAGAAACATCATGAAATTCACTTCATTTCAAGATCATCGTGGAATTCACCCCAAAAGAGTATCTAACATCACATAATCATGATATCAAGTCATATGCGCGTAGACACCAGCTTGGGCCATAGGTACCTTATGATCTCTTCGCCCTAGGCGGCACAATGAACAGCTTGAGCCATAGCTAGCACATAGGCCCCTTCGCCTGGGCAGCGTTCATTTAGTCAGCTTGAGCCATATAGGCCCCTTTGCCTGTAGGCGGCACATTCATGACATAGGATACATTTGGGGGAGTTTTCGAATCATTCAACATTTGCATGTCAAATACACCATATCTTTGAAGTTCTTAAACAATACATTAAGTTTATAACTTCTAGAATGCACTGAAAATTCTTAAAGAAAATTCCATAAAAACACTTGTCATAACTTCACGACATCATAGATAAAAATCAAAGCATTGTAAATTCATTTCCAATGGATAAGAGAAATTCCACTCACTGGCTATATATATATGTGTGTGTGTGTGATTTAATTGGGATGATAGGCCCTTGCAATTTCTTCCGTGTCTCCTGAAATAAAACATGAGTAATTTAATTAATAATCTATTTCCTTTACTCTTTCTTCAACTTTTGTTAACTTCATTTCCTTTATTTCTTTTAAACTACCTACCCCACATTTTCTAGTCCAATTAATAGTGTCAATATGAGTTTTCTTTTAGACTACAACTTTTCTACTTATACTCATTCTCATTTATTTTCTTTTATAATTATCTTAGATTTTATCCCATCTAAAACAAATTGTAATAATATCATATGTTAAAGTCTTAATTATCCACTAAAATAACACTAATTATTCACCTTTTAACACTAACTCTTGGTCTTTAACAATTTTCACATTTGCCATTAAATATTATGACATTCACTACTTACATGGCCATTCTAAACTTCACTTGATTCTTCAACTACCATGATATTATGCTATTAAATCATAATACCAACTTATATATAAAACTTTAACTTATTTCTTCACTTAAAATTTCATCTTAGTACTAGCTAGCCACCATAATTTCTTAATATAACACCAAGAAATTAAATTCCATAACCAAATATTGATTTATTGCCTACTAAAATAACACATAGCATTAATCCTAAATCTTTAAACACCAGTTCTTAGGCTTAAATAAATTTCCACATTTATTAGTAAATATTAAGTCATTAATTTCTTTCATTCATCCTTAACTTCACCCACTTTCACAATTGCCATGGTAACCATAACACTAACTTATATCAAAAGTTTTCAATTTACTTACTCTATCTAAAATTTCATCCATATAAACTTCATCTTTATCCTAGCTACCATAAATCCCTATAATAAGACCAAGAATCTCATTTTTCATTATCAAATAACTATTTGATGCATTTAGAACATATATTAAATAAAATCATAACCTAATATTAAATGTTCCTAAAATTTCCATAAAACTCATATTCTTTAACTTTATAAATTCAAAGGTTGAAGACAAAGAATACTTACTAGTTTGCCCCTTTGGTTGGCTTTCTTCTTCTTTCCAAGAAAAGAAATAACAAATTTTCTTTTGTTTTTTTTTTCCAAAACCTGCAGAAAGCTTCGGCCCCTTTCTCTTATTTCTTTTTTTTTTCCTTGTTTTGTTCGTTTGACTGAGTTGGTGTATATGATATATATATATATATATATAATGTTGGAAATGGGCCCAATTACACGAAAATTCTGGAGCTTTTCGTTTCCATTTTTTTTTTGATAACATAATTCTTGTTTCCACTTTAATCCTAAATTCTGTGTGCACATTTAATTTAGTCATTATATTTTTAACCTATTACGTAAAATGGACGGATCAAAGAATTAGGATGTCACACTCTAGCCTCTCAATTCTCGTTACAAAAAAATTGAACCAAACAAACACACCAAAGCAATGATGCTCTTTGCTTAGTTCACACTACCACCAACAAGTATAAGAATGTATGGACAAGAGAATATAAATAGTACGAATTGGTAACACACGATAGAATTGGAATGAAAATATTTGGAATGAAACTGGATGAATTTTCCTTTTTTTCCAACTATTGTATAACTTAGGGACACGAGAATTCAAGAATGGAACTAAATAATTTTAAACTTTTTTTTGTTTCAAAATCATGAGAGACGTGCGACCAGAAAGTGGAATTCAAGGAATTTTTTCCTTTTTAGTTCAACGATTTTTCTTCTTCTTTTTTTTTTTAGATAAAGGATGAATTCAAATTGATAAACAAGGAATGGATATACCGAAAAATTAGAGCCTGACACTCTGATACCAACTGATGTGAACCCACAATGGAACTACGCTAAAGGAACCCACACGAAATTGGAGATTGTCCCAGAAAAGCTAATTACTCGGTTGTGATTCGGAATCCCTAACGACCCATGCGATTCTCGAGTTGAAAACGATTGGTATATTAAACTAACCACCCCCGAAGATACAGAGCCCAGAACCGATAGCCGTGTGAATGTCACAAAGAGTTAATCACGCTCTTTGATAAGTTCAGATTGTTCAAAATTCGAACGTAGCAATTGAGAGAAATTTCCTCACAATAACGTTAAAACTCACAAGATTGTTGATCCCCTTTACAATGGCATAGAATTGTTAATATAGTACCTAGGAACCTTATGGAATCTTTGGAAACAATAAAGGACCAAGAAAAAAGATAAAAATTAAAAGAAAAAAACGAAATTGACGTCAAATCCGCATCTAGCGGCCTGTGCGGGAGCACCCGACGCGCAGGGCACCCGCCCTCATGTTTCTGCTGCGAAGTTCTGATTTTCTGCCCTACCATGCGGCCGCATGGTTTGGCCGTGCAGCCGCATGGTTCTACAACTTTTCCTTTCCTGCATTTTAGCCTCACAAGTTTGATCTTTGGCTAGTTTAGTCCCTGATCTCTAAATTGTCTGTAGCCTCAGTCTGGACTTGAATTAAATTCATCTCTTTTTACTCTTCTTTGCTCAAGTCACACTCTAATCCTCTCAAACTCATTGGATAAATATGAAGCCCCAAATCTTGGACTAATCCTACCATAGCATCTTTGATTTTATTAGCCCTTGCTCTTGTGATTGGTCCAACGGCCACATGAAGTGAATCTATTTGAGCGCTCCCGCCTTGGTTTGTATCAAACCCCATGTCGAGTAGAAACATTCAAAACAAAATAATAGCTCTACTAATAGAAAATAATGGCAATTATTAAAAAATAATGGCAATTATCAACTAATGAAAACTACAAACGCTGAACCCTGGCAGAGTAGAAACATTCGGAACAAAATAATGGCTCCACTAATAAAAAAAAATAATGGCAATTACTTTCAATTAAATAAGCTGGTGGAACTCACAGCGCTGTCAGTGAAGACAAACTCCAGAGATTTCCCTCCCTATTTTGTTTCAAGAACCATCCATTTGGCAATAAAACGGCCTTAATATTCCAATCAATGTGTTTTGGATTAACATCTATAATCTTCTAAGCTGGTGCCATTTGCAAGGGTGGGTTGAAGTCAACTGCACTGTGTGTTTGTGATGGCTGAAATTGGGGTGTGCAATAGAGGGCTAGTCAATCATATATATAAGGTGTATAAATACTCAAACCTAGTAGTTGGAAGCAGAATATAAAACCGTAAAGAAATAGAATTCCTTTGTAAAGAGGCTTTCGCAAAATATGGCAAATCGAATCGTAGAAATCATCTAATTCGTAATTTAATCTACCACAATTGGGCATTATGTGTTGGAGATTTGAAATTCCTAAAATCGGATAACAATTTACAAAGTAGATGAAGAGAGTGAATAAGGGAAATTAGTGGATATGAAGGGAAACCCTAGATCCCATTTCCATATTCCAATAAGAGGTATACGAAAGAGATGGAATGAGGTGGGATTTTGGGCTTGGATGGAGGGCATGCGTTGACTGGGAGTAGAAAATTTTGTAAACAATAAGAATAAAAATCTAATTACATACAATGATTTTTGTATCTATAAATAATTTTACGAAACAAAAGTCAAGACTACCGATGGAATAGAATATGGCAATTTGAGGCTGCTAGGTAATGTTGACCATAATTTATTATGGAATAGAATAATTGAAACACATTATAATTTATTTATGGTTAATGTGTAGAAAATAGGGAAAGAAAAATAAATATATGGATATAACAATAAACATGGAAATAGACTAAGGCGCGGGACAGGGGATACATCGTAAGAGTGCGGTATCTATAGACCACGGGAAAAATACGATGTCTATAGACACAGCAACTCTTGATTTAGAGCATAATGGATATTTATATGATATATATATATGTATTTATTTTCAGTTGTTTACTTTGAGTATCAATTTCAAGATTATTGAAAACTTGTTCCATCCGTCATTTTAAAAAACTGTTTCTCAAAAAGGAAAATTGAGAATAGCTTTCTTGACTTTTTTCACAATTAATTTATTATTATGGAAGAGATTAGAATTAGAATTCGTGGCAAAAAAGAATAGAATTATAATTATAATAATTACGTAATGCTAATGTATTTTTGATTAAAATTAACGTTTGAAAATTAGTGAAATTTTTAATTTTTTCCCCGTTGGATGTAAATAATAACAGTAATAAATATATTAACATGGCAACAATAGGAGATATGAAATATATAATTAAAAAATGAATAAAAAAATTAAAAACGATTGCACTGATAGTTCAACAGCTAGAAAATAAGCCATGATTACATGCTTAAACACTGATGGAGAAAATAAAGACAATTTGGAAAATAGATAAACAAAATAAATTCCTTTATTGTATATAAAAATAAATAAATTCATTTTTGCCTTCTTGAGTTCGTCAAAAAATAAATAAAAATTGCTTTCATGAGTAATCATTTCGCATTTTGTAGAAATTTGATCTTTGTCTTATTTGAACTATTTGAGTGGCATTGAAATCTATGTCTTCATGTGGTTCAAATTTTAGTGCTCTAATTGGATACTCAAGTTTTCAGGTAAGAGACCCAAGTTGGAATCATAACTGTCTCTCTCATAGTTCTCCATTGTGACACACTAAAAATATCATATTCTTGGTGAATATTCTCAAAATATCATATTTAAAAGCTCTGATAGGTGCACTTCTAATAGGCACTGGCAGCGCCTCCCCCCTCCACCCCAAAACAAAAAGTTCGATTATGTGCAATGTTGATGTAGCTTTCACAAGAGATAAACGGGCTGGTATTGGTTTTGTTATAATCAGTGAGAGAGGCAAGATAATGGAGTTGCATATGAAGAGAATGCAAAATTGTATTTCACCTAAGGAAGCAGAGGAGTTAGGTTTAAAAGAAGCGATTTTGTGGCTTCAAGCTCAAGGATTTCTAGAAATTAATTTTCAACTCGATGCCAAGAATGATAAATCAATAAATTACCAATCTCAGAAAGGAAAAAATGATAAATGGTTATCCATCAATGGTACCAATTGATGTTCAAAACTCATATTTTATAAAACAATAATTTATACATACTAAAAAATTGCAGATTTTTTTCAATTATTAATAAATATATTGCTCAATCAATTTTGTTCATGGCATCATCGGAAGACTTTGAGACGAGGAGCTGGGAACGGTAGTCTTTTCCGCAGGCATCAGAACCAAATACCCTAACATCAAATTCCATATGCCCTTTGTGTTTAAAAACTACAACATCTCCAATAATAAGCTCATGTCCCTCCACAAAATCGCTCCACCCATCATCGAAATACATATTCCCATCCACGCCTTTCTCGATTTTGATCCTCCACAACCCCTTGCAACTGCTTATCGTCGCTTCCTTCTTCTCTACTCCATCTACTTGTCTACTAAACTCCCTTGGTATCCCCTAATTAATATATAAGCCAAGAAAATTAACTTATTATTATACAAATAATAGGCATCCAGCGGTAATTAAAGTCATTTATCCAACACGTGTATATATATATATATAATTATGAAAAAAGAACTCTACAGAGTTAAAGATGCACTAGAGAAGAAGAAGGGCGTACAAGTCTTGTGCGAAATCCTGGCATCATAAACTTGAAGAAACGTCTTTTCTCCATCTTCTTCATTTCTTTAACTTATGTTCTCATCAATCACAAGCTTATTATGATAATCCTGTAACGATCATACAAGGCCAGACACTAACAGATATACACGTATATATTTATATATTAGGAAATTACCTTGGAAAAAAAAATGGACAAAAAATATATATAGATATTCATGATCAGATATCTATGCGATTTTATAGAGATTCGATATGTTTAGCTTATAATGTTTCTTTTGCTGATATTTCGGACTATTATTCTCCATCTCCGATAGGTAAGTTCAAATTCCACTCAACTAAAACTTTTACGGCGTTATTTTTGGACGACGACGACAACAACAACAACAACAATAATAACAATCTATATTTTAAAAATAAGAAAAGTTTGCTTGGTTTTATATTTTTCCATATCACTGGTGTACCTGACTTCTTTTTTTTTATTTTTTTATTCTTACTATATTTAATTTCTTCATTATTCCTCAATTATTTACTTTACCTTTTCTCCTTTGTCTCATTCCCAACCGATTACTCTCTCCTCTCAAACAACACCTATCCATTTTTTTATTAGATAACCTTTAATCAATTCTTGAATCGTTGGATTATATGGGAGAATATATCCTTTTTTATTTTTGTTTAATTATTTTTTCCCTGTTTGGTATTCAATCTCCTATGATTTTGCTTAAATTTCAATTGATGAAATTTTATATATATATATATATATATATATATTTACATTGGTCTCAAACTAGAAAACGACCCTAATTCATTTACTATTCACTTTCTAATAACTTTTTTATATATTTCCCTTTATTACGTTTGATTTTATTTTATTTCAGAATTTAGATTTAATGTGGTTTATTTATCAAAGTTCACTTAATTGGTGGTGTGAATATAATGTGGTGTGATTTGTAAAAATAGTGGTTTAGATATAACCACTCAAAAATATATTATCTAGGATTTTGGTTTCTTTTCCTTTTCTTCATTTTTTTTGAAAAATAAATGTAGCATCCCAGATAGTGTGAAGATAGTGACACGAGTAATTATAAGTGATATTCTCACGTCCCACAGTTTTATTGGGTGATGAACATATAAAAACTTTTTTATCATCCAATAAAATTGTAACACATAATCTACAATCACTTTTTCTATCCACTTAAGGTTTTACAAAATATGTACATTAATATCACCGATACAAAATAGATGTGCGAGCAATCCAAGTTATTAATTAATCGTGTATCAGGACAGGCCACATAATCATGATTTCTCATGCGGCATATTCCGATGCATGCCACATGTTGGTGTCATATCATATTATGCCAGGTCCGATTAATTGCTTTCAATTTACTGTATATTATAATTATTGTAAGACAACATCAGCGGAAATGAAAATTTATTTTTACTTATTATTTATCATATTTCATCAAAACTAAATATTGATATTTATGTAAATAATTTGATATAAGATATTTTCCCGTGCAACGCATGGGTAATAATAATAAGAGTCCATTTCAAAAACTTCTGTTTGTTATTGTAAGTACAAAACAACTTACCCCATATGGCGTGTATGAAATACACATGAAGTTCATTCATACATGCCACATGAGGTAGGAAGTTTTATAACAATACCTCCGAGATGTTTTTGAAATTTTTCCATAACAAGAACAATAATAATATGATGATGATGATGATGATGATGATGATGATGATGATAAATTTTTATTTTATTTGAAATTGAATTCTTTTATTGTCAAAACAAATAAACACATTGTATCAAATAAATAAATAAATCCCGTCAAAAAAATAAATAAATAAATGCTTTAGAAAAATAAATAAACAGATAAAATATAGAATATAAACTAGTAAGATAATGATATGTGTCCATCCCATCTCGTGTCCACCCAACATCCATCCTATTGAATTTCTTATATATCACGATAAATTAGTGTCTAATTTATCATAATACATAAAGAACGACACGAGGTGGGGTGGATGTATAGCATAGGCCTAACTATGTATACCACACAATAGAACTTGACTGTAAGATCAAGCCGGAGGTGGAAGAGTCAAATTCACTAGAGAATTTTGGAGAAGGACAAGGAAGCGGGAGAAAGAGAGACTGAGATACACACTATAGCGAACATTTCTTGTGTGAGGGGGAGTAAAAAACGTCGCTTATCATTGGTGTTAAATAAAGTATCTGTGTGTGTGTATATATATATATGCACTCGAACATAAGAGGGATGGAGGTGGATATTTTAAGTATTTGAAAATCTTTATAGATATACATGTGATTGAAGTGGAGTTCCATGATGACGAGAAATTTTATACATTATATTTGTTACTATTGTTATGCAAATTTACTTGTGGGTAATTATTTAATATTATATTGTTTACGATTACTATTATTATTAAAATTTTTTGGAATTAGTGTTCCAGTGCAACTCACGGGTGAGAAATTAGTTTTAAAATAAAAAGTTACATTGTGTGTTATCTTTATATAAATTTGTACGTGACTTTTTAATAAAAAAAAGTTATATGAAATGTGACTTTTTATAGCCAAGTTTAAATAAGGCATTGAGGGATATCGAATGATTTTTATGCAACTTTTAAAATAAAAACACCACATGCGATTTTTATGTAAATTTAAGATTTTAATCCGTACGTGACTCTTTAATGAAAAAGTTATACAAAATGTGACTTTTTACAAGTGACTCTAAATAAGGTGTGGAGGGATGCACAATGATTTTTATGTGACTTTTTGATGAAAAAGATAAATGTGATATGATTTTTGCATATAGATATTAAAAAGTGAAAAAGATGGTTAGTGAAAAAAAATAAATTGAGCTTGCTGGGCTCAAGGCTCAGCATTACTTTGTGTGGCTAATAAAAGTGGTAATTATTTTGACCGTAAATTTCAAATCCTCATTTGTTTGTACGGGATTTCTCTGAAGTCCCCTTTAAATTAATGAGCTCAAGTCTAATAAGTTAATCTATTTATTTAAATGAGTTTTGTTATTATTTAAGCCCGAAAAGAGCGAGGTACGTATTTTAATTGGGCTCTCTTAATGAGGAGGCCCAAGGATTCAAACAAATCTGTAACTAGCATGCTTACACCTGGAGAGCAGAATATTCGATTGAAAATTTTGGTATCGATCAACTTGGTAACAAGTTGTCAAGTTAATCAACGAACTTGGGCAGTGCGGAGGCTTGATACTTGTAGTTCATAATAATGTTTCAAAATTTTCAGTATTAATTAAGTTCATGTGTGTGTGTATATATATAATGCTTCATAAATTTGGATGCAGAATTAAGTTTAGATAGAAACCGATATATTGATGAGCTAGAATGTTGATAAATTTGGTAGCATACTTTGTTGTCAGCATAACGTATCGAAATATTCAGTATTATGTTGGTGTATCGTACATCTTTTGATAATGCACCATAAATTTGGTGACAAAATCAAGTTGAGATAGAAACTAGCTAATGTATTGATGAACTGGAATGCAGATGGAATTTTTTTGTTTTTTTTGGAAGGAAATGTTGTATTCATATAATCAAATCACCGCAACGGTGCAATAAGGTAAGGAATACAATCGACCCAAAAAACATTACGCGAAGTGGAGAAAGAAAAAGCCGCGAGATAGTGGGCTATCCTATTCCGATATCTAGGAATATAATAGCAAGAACCACACCTACTACGGACCAATAACGCTCGAACTTCGCCAAAGATGGGAGCAAGGGTCGAAAAAGCCTTAAGAACATTAAGGCCTTCAATAACTTTCTGGGCGTCGCACTCCACACTCCACACTCGCCTAATGCCATCCGTGGTGTTTTGCAAATATGAGTTCCTCCCGTAAAGCAAGCAACTTAGCAGATCGGAATCCATTACCCCTCTCCTCCTTACCGAAAACGCCCCAAAGAAAACGCCATCAGTATCTCTAATCACCCCTCCAAACCCCATCCACCCCTCCTCCTCTCGGATAGCCACATCAATGGAGAGGATGAAGTTGCCTCCAAAACCAGTCGCGTTCCTCCATACAACAGCATCATTACATGGTTGAAGCTGTGTTTCATGCCCACTCAAAGTTGCACGTTGGAAAGCTTCAAGGAAACCCATAGATAGATCACACACCAAATCTACCGTATGGTCAACCCCTTCACGCACTAACCGATTTCGTTCTTTCCATAGCAACCAAGTCCCGATACAAATAATCTCAAGCCTGTCTTCTGCTAGGATTGTCCCAATATGAGAAATGAAATCAGCCATGTCAAAATTCGCACCAAAGGAAACACCCGCCAGCATCACATCCCAACATCCAAATTGTTTCCAAAGAAGCTTAACCCAGGGACATTGTAAAAATAAATGGCAGTCCGATTCAATACATCAACAACAAGGGCAAATGATCGTATTAGAGATATGGTGCGTAAATAAATTCGCCGACGTTGGAATAGCATGTTTGGTGAGACGCCATATGAAATGACGAACACGCGGCAGAACATTGAGATGCTATAGCTTCTTCCACCACATCGCTACCATCCCGCTACTTCCCACTGCTTTGCTAGGACTAGCATTATGCATCAAATGGTAGCCAGACTTAACCAACTACTGACCTAAGGATGAAAAGTTCCAAATAATGCAGTCTCTCTGGTTGCCACGCGCAATAGGAACACCAAGGACTCTGTTTGCATCCACAACCCAAAAGTTATTCTCAATGAAATCGATATCCCAATCCCCCTCCTCATTTAATAGGTCTGCCACCGAAGAAATATAGGCAATGGTGGTGTCAAAATAGTAGTACCACACCAATTATCAGCCTAAGGATTGATGTTACGTCCATCACCCACACGCCATCTAGTGCAGCGGCTAACAAGTTCTTTTCCCCATAGAAGACTCTTCCATAAGTAAGAGCTGCCATTCTTATCTCTCGCATCAAGAATATCTAGATCCGGGAAATATTTGCTTTTGAGAACCCGCCCTGCCAGAGAACTCGGTTCTTGAATCAGCCTCCAAGTTTGCTTAGCCAATAAACTCCGGTTGAAATCTTGAAGATCTCGAAATCCCATTCCACCCTTCTGTTCCACCCTTCCATTCTTAGAATTAGATTCTCCTCAGAACAAAGATTTGCTAGGATTCTGAAGAGAGTCATAACGTATGTAGGAATTGCTTGCAGAACCACTTTCAACATTATTTCCCCGCCAGCACTTGAAATGTAGTTTCTATTCCACGTTCGGATCTTTTTCCAAATATTCTCCTTAATCAGCCCAAAGGTAATCTTTTTTACTCTGACCAACCATCGATAGTAACCCAGATATTTATCATGTCGTCCAGCATGATCAATCCCTAAGCGTTCCATAATCAACTGCCGAATCTCGGCATCCACATTAGGAGTAAAAGTGATAGTGGTCTTGGCCATATTTACCTTTTGACCCGACGCATGCTCATAAATAGAGATAATATTTAACACGTTTGTTATCTCTTGCTCATTAGCCCATGTAAAAAGCATCGAATCATCGGCAAAAAACACATGGCTAATCACCTGTCCTGCACGAGCACATGCCATACCCCAAACCTGACCCAAAGTTTCAGCTCGAGCAATAAGAGATGAAAATGCCTATGCACACAAAAGGAACAAATATGGCGATAGAGGCCAACCTTGTCTAATCCCCCTGGTAGACGTCACGGAGCCCCTATAACTACCATTAATAGTAAAAGTAAATACCTGAGAAGAGACACAGTCTATAATACATTTCACCCATTTCTCGGGGAACCCCATCTTGACCATTACAGCCTGCAAAAACATCCATTCCACCCGATCGTAAGCTTTACGCATATCCAGCTTTAGGGCTAAGAAACCTTTATTCCCATTATTCCACTTACTCATCAAATAGAATAATTCGAAAACCACAATCGCATTGTCCGTAATGAGTCTTCCCGGCACAAAAGCACTCTGAGTGCTAGAGATTAGTGAAGACAGAACATCTTTAAGCCTATTTGCAAGACATTTAGAAACAAGCTTGTAGAGAACATTACAGAGAGAAATAGGCCTGTAATCACTTATCGATTCAGGGGATTTCACTTTAGGGATAAGGATGATAGTAGTGTTGTTGACACTTTTCACTGACTCAAGATCATTAAGAACACGTAGACAAGCTAGAGAAACAGGACCTTTTAAATCCTCCCAATGTTGTGGCCCCATTCCAAAAAGAGCATCTGTTACATCTTGTTCCGTGAAAGGGTTGTCCAAAATTTCTATCTTCGCAGGAGATAGCATCCAGTGGATACCAGCAACCCCATCATCAATCTCCTCACGTAAGGGTTCACTGCTAGCAAAAAGGTCTCGATAATAACCTTCAATATGATTTGTAATGACAGCCTCCCCGTGAACCCAATTCCCGTTTGCATCTTTAAGCTTTTCAAACAAATTTTTCTTCTTCCAGAACGAAGCTCGACTATGGAAATACTTGGTATTAGAATCCCCAGTTTGAAGCCAATCAGCCCTTGATCTCTGTTTCCAAAACCTCTCCTCAGGCCTTTGTAAGACAACAATCTCCTTTTCAATTCCTTTTACCCTCTCCATATTATCTCCCACCAAATTGTCACTAAGTAACATGTTCTTTTCCTTCTCAAGATCATGCAGATGTGTTTTAAACCCCTGAAAATTCTGTTTGTGCCAGGACTTCAAAGAAACAGCACAGAAATTGAGTTTCTGTTGTACCCAACTAAAAGAATCCCCAGCCACAGCCCCAGAACAGTTACTACTGTCTAATATTTCATCCATAATTTCAGCATACCCAGCCTCTTTTGCCCACCACGGTTCATACATGAAAGGCTGCTCATATGTACCTTTATCACAGCCAACTACACGGCCTTTCACGTTTATGAGAATGCGACGGTTATCAGAACTGCTATATGGCAGATTTTCCACACAATAAGTAGGAAAAATTGATACCCATTGATCATTAGCCACTGCACGGTCCAAGCGAGCCTGAATATGTTGATCCCCATTTCTACCGTTATTCCATGTCATCATAGGCCCATTAAAACCGAGATCATGCAACTCACAATGGTCTAAGGCGAGTCAGAACCTCTACATATGACCAATAGGACGGTGGTCACTACCAAACCTCTCATTCAGAAAGAGAGTTTCATTAAAATCAACATAACATAGCCAAGGGAAATCACCTTGATCGGACAGCAGCCGAAGGTCCCATGAAGTGTCTCTGATGGCCGCCACTGGGTTTCCATTAAAACACATCACCCGCCACATATAGAGATTAACATCTTTCACCATTGCATCAATATGTCCCGGAGAAAAAGACCGAATCTGCACCTCACAATCATCCCGCCATATTCTTTTTTGAAGTCAAAGACTAGAAGCTACGCACAAATTCTCATTGGATCTCGGTTGTTCTTAACAGCGATGGCTATTCATTTAAGTCTTCGGGTAGCACCACTAGATCTTCAACTAGGTGGAAATTCTCATATTCTGTATGTACATGTTCACCACTTTTACCATGACTTTCGACAACAAAGCATGAAGCAAAACCCACTGAGACCCATACAAATTCTGCCCTATTTTTTTGTTTTTTTGGTCTAGTTTCGGACAAAAACACTAGACTAGGGGAATATGTGCAGATTAATTTCCACAAGGAGGATAATGTACAAGGGTTCCTCAACCCATGTACATTCCAGTATAGGCAATTCATGGTGTACGGCGGCCCCGTTCAACAGGGCTCGCTGTTTTATTGTCAGACAAATGATCGATTGCCACATGCACATTACCCACCACTCGACCTTTCTCACCACCACCATCAGGAAGCTTAAAAGATGCCGGAAGCCAACGCTTACCCTTCAAACTCACCTTCTGCCCCTTTCTCAACCTCTCAACATTCCCCAGCTTTGATGTTTTGTTTAGTAAGCTACATGTACAGTTCTTACTACTAACCCCTTTCCCAGCTTCACCACTAACCATCTTCCATTTTGCCTTCATACCCAATGATTGAACACCAAACTTATCCACAAATTCAACCTCCCCCAACCCTTCTCACTCGGACTCAAACCCCAATCGCTCCTTACCTCCAACACCACCCTCCCTGGCACATGAGTTCCCCCCAGCAGCCCTTTCTCTGCCCGCAATGGTACTCTAGAGAAACCAGCCCCATTCACAACACACCGGACAGGACATCTCTCCCTCCTCGCTAAACCCTATTCCATACGAACGATGGAAGTCTCCTCCCCCTCCCTACTGGCCATGCAACGCTCAGCCCCATTATAGTCCCACTACTTTCACCCATCATAGCTCCCACATTCCCTTGGCCTCCTCCTTGTCGACGTTGAGAAAGCGAGGTAGCCCTCAACCAGTCACCATAGTGCATCGCATCCTTTCTGGCTTCCTTCTTCCCGCTGTCCTCACATTCATAGAAACGGTGTCCTATGATCCCACAGTAGAAACAAAAGTCAGGTACATGTTCATACTGGAAAAGGATCATCTGAGCAGTAGCATGGGGAGTTAAACACAGATTAACGCTTCTTTTTAACAGCTTGGATACGTCCATTAACACTCGAACACGCGGTATCGTACTCTCCAAATCCAAACGATCAACTTCTCCTACTTCAGAACCGATCCGCCAGAGAATCGAGTCCATTAAACATGCAAGAGACAAGTTGGGGATATGGACCCAGAAGAAAACCTTATTGAAATCTATGTCATGCAAGCCCTATCCCCAACCGGATCCTGAAGCGACAATAACTGATTATTGAACAACCAGGGACCCCCAGAAAGCACCTTCTGTTTATCAACTAAGGAACCAAACCGAAAAATATAAGTATTGAAGTCCTCTTTGGCCTCCACCGAAAACCGACGAGAAATTTGCCATGTATTGTGCAAGACACATTCTAATGCATCTTGGTTAGTCGGTTTCTGTCCCAAAATTCTTCCAATCAGCGAAGTATGTAGGGAAACACAACCCTCTTCATCGTCACTCAGTGGGATAACAATGCTGGCAGTTTCAATTTCTTCCAATCGTAACTTCTCACAAAGGCGACGAACCTCTTTGGAATTCATATCCACAGGTAGCAAGAAGAACGATCTATAAAGCTGTCAAGGTGTGCTCTTCCGATCTAAAAGTGCCAAGAATAAAGCCACACAAAGGTAGGAGATGAACCCCAATCTTGCACCGCCAAATAACAGAAAGATAGGGTAATCTAGTGAATGCAGATGGATTTGGTAGCACACTTTGTTGTCAACATAACATATAAAAAATTTCCAGTGTCTTATTTGTGTAACATATCAAACTGACAAGCTCGATAATTGTAATTTTGTAGCATATACTGTGTTATCAATTTGGTTTGAATGAAAATCAAACCAAACTGCTAGCAAAATCGAACCACATTTTGTCTAGTTTGTCATTCTTTATCTCTCTAATGAATGTTGCATGTTCACCAATACCAGATAATATAACACTTGTGAAACATAATACTTGATAAATCATTATTTAATAGTAATAGATAGTAATTTACAACAATATATGTCTTAATACTTTTTTTTTTCCGGGGAGAACAAACGTCGATATCAAGATAAAGTTTCAATAATATATTCATCATTATCCAACAACACACATAAAATGCATGCGTAACAAGTTTTGCAAAGACATAAATCAAACTTTGGCATCATGGAAAACTCTAAAAGCTACAAAAGGACTATCAGAAAAGATGATGCTAAAAAAATGTGAAATGCAAAAAAACCTGCTTCCCTTTGTTCTTGAATGCATTGTTCCTCTCGTGTTGGATCTTTGATTTTACATAATTGAAACTCGATATTCCTAAATCTATGCAGATTTAATCTTGAGATTAAGATTTTATTTAGATTTTTGTATTTTTTAAATAAAGTTTTTATAGGAGAATAATGTAGATAAATGGGGTACGAATTGCAAGGAATAATATGTGCATATCTACAATTTTAGATGGAACTAGATTTTCTGCATCCGTGCGTTGCACGGGTAGAGTCAGTGGCGAAGCTAGGAAAATTTGTTTACGGGGGCAAAAATTTTGTGACAAAAGACATGAAAACAATAAAAGACGAATAATGAAAATTTTTTATTGAGTTATTACAATTGTTCTCTACGAGTTTTTATACTTTGATAACGTCGCATGATTGCATCGTTATCAATTTCATCAAGTACATCACTCTCAATATAAGCAATCAAACTATCATTTAACCATTGATATCCAATTTAATTTCACAATCGAGTCTTGACAAGATTCATTGCAGAAAATACTCTCTCCACTGTAGCAGTAGCAACAGGAGGAATTAAAACCAATGTCACAAGCCTGTAAACCAATGGATGTACTTGATTTTTCTTTATCAAAACTAACTTCTTCGCAAGATCACTAAGGCCTTGTAATCCTTTAAAACTTTCTCAGTGCGCATATCAATATTCCGATCTGTCTCAAGTTGATCATCAAGAGCCAATATTTCTAATGGTGAAAAATCCTCTGTATAATACCTAGCTAGTTGAATTAGTCTATCCTTGTCAAATGCTAAAAATAAATTATCTGGATACAAGCACGCTATCCGAAGGCACAACTCATTGTTTACCTCAGAAAAGCGATCATTTAATTCCTGGAGTTGCATATCAATAACGGAATAGAAAAAATACACTCGCAAGTTATGCAAATTTGTCATTTCTGGAATGTTTCGTCATAACGGCCTATGATAAGTGTATTTTATATACAAAAACACTTCTCTTAACTTATGCAACTTTATATGAAACCAATCAGACGTGTGCTCTTCCGATCTTGTGTGGATATGGTTCATATAGGTGAAAAGCTCAAATTGGAGTAATACAAGGGAAAATAATGATTTTTGAACCAAATTGAGGCTTTTCATTCAAGAAGGAGCATCGAGGTGGGATTGTTCCAGAGTTCAGGGTGAGAAGATCATTTGTGCTGTGTTTGAAGAGAGTGGGGACCTTTATGCAGAGTTCAAGAAATTTGGGGATGTATTTAAAAGAAGGGAAAAACTGAAAAGGACTGTTGCTGCAAGAAAAACTCAAAACAGGGACTAAACTGTTCGCCATGGAAGTAGGCAGCGGATAGGCCGCGGTATGCAACCCCCGGCCACCCGCGGGATGGAGGAAAAATCTACCCGCGGAAAGCAAACCCGCGGCCACCCGCGGCCCGTATCGGGAGACGCCGTTTACTAGTTTTCGGGCCCTTTTTGACACATTCTAGGGTTCTAAGGCCGCCCCGACTATAAAAGAACGAAAACCCTTCTGTAAAATGGGGGATTCATGATAGAAAATCCTTCTGGAGGGCTAGGAGATTGGAGCAAAGGGCTTGGAGATTGAAGCCAGAGGTTGCGTGAAGATTGGAGAACGGAGTTCTTCATTTGGTGCAAATGTTTCCTTCGTTATTCTTTGTCTTTTCTTGCAAAAATATGGTCATGTATTCAAACACTACAAATGCTTATGCTATGAATTCCTTTATTATGCGTAACTAATTTTCCTTGTTGAGACAATCGATTAAGCAATAGACATGTTTTGATTATGTTAATCTCATTCATGACTCTAATTATTATTGCGTGATTGTTTTCTATTGTGATATGTAAGTAACTTTTATGAGCCTGATCAACTTGTAATTGTGTTAGTGAAGTCGTGAGGAGACCGAGAGGTAAGTCACCAATTTAGCACTTCAATAGAAAACATAAATTGCATAGAAGATAGAGATATACTTTTATGATTTGTGTGACCACAGAAATGGTTTCTTGTTAATTAATGCACTCAACTAGGTTGGAATTCACATAGAGATATAGTGGGTTTACTTGGTTGGGTAGATTTGAATTTGCTCGAGAGAGGTTTTCAATTAAACTTGTGAAACTGGTTGTGAGTACATGATGGTGAATTGTCATGAGTGGGATTGCGTAATTGGAATGCCTGTTTATTGTGGATTCGTGAGTCTCAACGCCTTTATTCATAAATTTTCTAGTCCAGCAATTTGAGTTGCTTCCTAGATTAAAATAGATAGAGCATTTAATTTTTAGTTTAAACAACCTCATTATTCTTTTACCAACTTTTAATTTCCTTATTCAATTGGTATGAAATTGACTCAAGTGAAATAGGTGACAACTTTCCCTGTGGGATCAGCATTCGGGACTCATCTAGTCCTATACTACTTGAACGGTATCGTGCACTTGCGATTTCGCCTATCAAGTTTTTGGCACTGTTGCCGAGGATAGTTTTGTTTATTTATTTCATTTTGTTAATTTTATTACTAATTAAATTGTTTTATTTTTCTCTCAGATCTTTGCTGTTGGTGTATGACACATTCCTCTTCGGGTTTAGTACTTCTTGATCCGGAACCAGAACGTGCGTTTCACAAAAGACTCAACAACAAAAGGGAGAAAAATTATCTGAAAAAATTACCCATGGATGATCAACAGGATGTGTTAGACGGAGGGGATGGCCGATTCCCAGCACTAAGAGGTAATATTCTCCCTCAACCTCAACCTCCAGTTATTATTGACAACGATGATCGCCCGTTCAGCGAACTGATGGTATTACTGCGTCCCACAAGTCAATCAAGTGTTGCCCTACCAGCTTATGGGAGGCAAAATTTCCAGTTTGATAACTATGATAAGGAATATGTGTTCCTTCAATGGCCTAGCGAATGAAGATCCCCGTGCGCATATTACAGATTTTCTGGATTTATGTGACTCTGCATCTTTTGATGGTGTCTGATGATGCCATAAAAATGAGACTCTTCACACATACTTTAAAGGGGGCGGCTCGTGATTGGTTG